>JABTXL010006377.1:750329-824825 GCA_025134845.1 Neodon shergylaensis
TTTTTTTTTTCAGAAATGAAATTTCCAATAAGAGAGCATTTTTGGGTAGTCCAGAAAAAGCAGTGGGCCATTCCGACGTGTGTCTGTTCCGTTCATTTAGGAAATACTGTCATCCATACAGCAGCACATTATTCAAATTGTGACATAAAAGCAGGATAATGGGCACTTCTACCACTACCCAATTTTAGCTGGGTGGAACCTTTGAAAGATCACATCATGAAAATAATACCAAGAAATGAAATGACAGTGGAGACCAGAACCAGAGCCGAGGTAGAATCAAAGAAGACAGACCTGGGTGATCATATGTGATACGTGCTATTAGTGTTGCTGAATTTGGGGTTCTGCCACCTGCCAGGCACAGGGGGACACACCAACAAAAAGGTGGCGAGGATGAGAACTTGAAAGGAAGTCTACATGCACCAAGGCCTGTGCGAGTTCCTGCCGGGTAAGAACATTGCTCTACCTGACCAGTCCCACTAGTCCCACTAGTCTTGGGTTTTGAAAACAAAGACATCGGAATAAGCAGAACATTCTCAACGCTGTCTGGAAGATGATTTCTGAATGCGAAGTGACTTCAGCTTTCCAAGGAAAACTCTTGGCACTATCAGGAGGCTTTTTCTCAAAGACTTTGTAAATAATCTCTGTAGCCTCCTTTCTTACCAAATTAACCTGACGGATCTCTCACTTTACCAATTCAGTTGTCTAGTTCAGGCCAGGGTTTGGAAATAGGAGGAGAAGCAGCTTTTTCTTCTCTAATGCTCAGTAAGATCAAACAGTAGTATTAAACCAAACCTCAGTGTTAAAATTCCTCTTAATTTTATGATACATACAATTTTGAATTTTTCAATAGGCAATAAACCTAAAATCACATTAAAGCTAAAATAGCAGTATGAGATTCTGTTTATACGCGGTTTGGTTGTTCCTCGGGAACAGAGATTTCTCTATAGATACAGAGGTAAATACACAGACATACCGCAGCATTAAAGCCTCCAGAAGGAACCCCCATGGTGTGTTGTTGCAGTAAACTGGGATGTTTTAAATACTATGATCATCTCCTGTCACCAGAAAACTTCATTCAGCAGAGATTTAAAATGCAGTGCAACTTTCTGGATAGAGGAGATTTTATCTTCTCCAAATTTCTTAGACAGAATCCTAAGAATGATGTGCAGGCACAGATTTGAGAGTGCGTGCTGCTGAGAAGAGACATCTGAGGCCTTAGCCACCGTCTTCCTTTTATGCAGAAGAAAACCAAGTCCCAGAAAGAGAAGTGATTTAGTGATTTTTTCCTTCCTTCCTTCCTTCCTTCCTTCCTTCCTTCCTTCCTTCCTTCCTTCCTTCCTTCTTTCTTTCTTTCTTTCTTTCTTCTCTTTTTGTTCTTTCTTTCCTTTGTTTTGTTTTCTTTTGTTTTGTCTTTTGAGACAGGGTTTCTCTGTGTCACAGTTCTAGCTGTCCTGGAATTAGTTCTGGTAGAACAGAGATCTACCTGCCTCTGTCTCCTGAGCGCTGGGTTTCAAGGCGTATGCTACCACTGCCAAGTAAGAAATGATTTTTTTTTAAATCAGAAAATTACACAATTGGCAAAGTCAAAGTTAAAGAACTTCTTTTTAGTTCATTTTTCTGTTTTTGCCTAGCTAAAACATGTAAAATTCTTATTGTTGTAAACTCAAATTTGTCAGGGTCTAAGTTTATATCAGAAAGAAAAACCTATCTTTAACCCCAGCCTTGGGTGAATGCAATTATGTCTTAACTGAAATTCTCTCCTTCCCATCTACTCCTCTAAAAATAAACCTGATTGTGGAAAGGAAATTTATATTTACATTATCCTGGCATTTCCATCCTGGAGACAGAATATGTTCTCTCTCTCTTTCTGTCTCTCTCTCCCTCCCTCCCTCCCTCCCTCCCTCCCTCCCTCCCTCCCTTCCCCAATGATAGGACAATGTTACTCTCTTAGAAGGAACTTTAACCATTACTACTCAAGAATTTTATTCTAAATGGCCAAAAATACTTGGTCCAAGTAATTTAATTTAGAATCTTGAGACAGTGATGCAGCTGGGAAGGAAAAAAAATGCCAATACCTAATAAGATTTGTATAGATCTGTCTTTTCACTGTATTTCTAGGAAGTTATCCTTCAAAAGACATACTTACAATAACAACAACAATACAGGCCCAGGAGTTTACTCACTAAAAAAATAAACATTAACATAAATACTTGAAATAAATCTCAACCAATAAAATAAAAATACTATGACCAGAAAACACAAAGTCTGAGAAAGGATTTCATAATGGATAGCATGATGGCATAAAAAGAAATAGCTATATGCAAAAAATTAATGAGCATTGCCACAACTTTAACCACTCTGGAATATGTTCCAAAGGCTACTAAAAAGCTTCCCCAGGGAAAGAAAAAGCACCAAGGCAATGATTAAAGCCCCCCAAATTTTTAAGAATTGGCAGTAAGAAATTTCTCAACCTTAGAGAAAGAAACTGACATCTGAATACAAGAGGCATATGCAACCTCAAATAGACATGAACAGAAAATAATCTCTCAGTGTAATATCATAGTCAAGATGTCAAAACTTCAAAGCATAAAATGACAATATGAAAAGGTATAATGGAAAAATGCCAATGTACATAAAAAGACAGAAGTATTAGAATAATAGTGGCTCTCTCATCAGCAATCAGCAGAATGAATGGAATGATGTATTTCAAGTCCTGAAAGTAAGTAAATGTCCACCAATATTTCTATGTTTATTAAAAGTTATCTTTTAGAATTTATAAAGAAACAAAACTATTGTAAGATGAAAGCATCTCAGGATATCCAAGACAGCAGTTCAAAATACAAATCAAGGAATGCTATACAGAGAGGAAGAAGAGAATACCAATCATTAGATGTAGTAAAGAATAAAGTTCTTGAGAAGAACAAACTGAAGAAAAGTCAGAAAGAATCCATGTTACCCAATGTGCTAAGCCAGCAGATCTCTTATTCTAATAGGGGAGGAAGAATAGATGTAACAATAAAGAAACAAATCAGAATCAATCACAGGAACTAGTCAGTTCTCATTGATAACCTTAAATTTGGCTTCTACTCACCTCTTAAAAGACAGAGTGTAGCTTACTAAATTTAAAATCAAGGTCCAAAAAGAACATGGAATTAGATATATAGGGAGGGGAGGAGAATTTAGGAGGAGATGGGGAGGGGAAAGAATGATCAAGAAATAAAAAAAAAAAGAACAGACATACATCACTGGCAAAAAAGAGAGTAAAAGGGGGACCTGGCTAAAAGAGAGAGCAGCTGTAAATGTGAGTGCGCCCATGTCTTTCCAACTGCACAAGAGGAACCCACCATTGTTGAGCAGTGACAGTGGGGGTTTCAACACCTCACTCATCTACCAAACCAACACAGAAGCTGCTCTCTCTGTAAGCTGTTTTTTTTCAGCAGATTATTTTTTATTACTTTATAAATAATACCAATGAAAATTTCCACTTCCTCATCTCCTTCCACTTTCTCTCCCGCTCCACCACTCTCCCTCCCCCTCCAGTTCTAAGAGAAGGCAGGGTACCCTGCCCTGTGGGAAGTCCAAGGCCCTCTCCCCTCTACATCCAGGCTTAGGAAGGTGTGCATCCAAACTGACTAGGATCTCAAAAAGCCAGTACATGCTATAGAGACAAATCCCAGTGCCCTTATCATTGGCTTCTCAGTCTGCCCCAGTTGTCAACCATGTTCAGAGGGTCCAGTTTGATCCTGTGCTCATTCAGTCCCAGTCCAGCTGGATTTGGTGAGCTCCCATTAGCTCAGGTACACTGTCTCAGTGGGTGGACCAACCCCTCGTGGTCCTGACTTCCTTGCTCATCCTTCCGCTCTTCAACTGGACCTTGGGAGCTCAGTCCAATGCTCCAGTGTGGGTCTCTGTCTCTATCTCTATCCGTTGAGAAACGAAGGTTCTATGGTGATATTCAAGATATTCATCAATGTGAATATGGGACAAGGCCAGTTCAGGCATACTCTCCTCCACTGCCCAGGGTCCTAGCTGAGGACATCCCCATAGACACCTGGGAACCACTCTAGAGCCAAGCCTCTTGCCAACCCCAAAATGGCTCCCTTTATTAAGATATCTTCTTCCTATCTCCCATATCCGTCCTTCCTCCATTTCAACTATCCCACTTTCCCAAGCTCTCCCCAACCCTCCTTTTCTCCATTCTCTCTCCCCCTTCCCCTTCCCCCACCCCATCTCCACCCCCATGCTCCCAACTTTTGCCTGGTGATTTTGTCTGCTTCCAATTTCCAGGAGGATCTATATATGTTTTTCTTTGGGTCTGTGAGCTGGTTTTAACTGCTCCTTGCAGAACTTCCCACCTGAGAGGAAGAAAATTAGCATTCATGGTGGCCGAAACCATATTAAGAGTCAATATATTAAAAATAAAATTACAGTGATATGGATGAGGAGGGAAACAGATATGAAAATCAAGACGTAGTGGAGAAAAAATGTTTCTTCCATTCCTCTTCTCACCAACACAAGGGGCAATCGCATGACCTTAGTTTCTAAGAATGAATTGTCAGAAGAATTTGCAAAGGCAGTTGACATTTGTTTATGCTTGGTGAGGAGCAGGAAAATAGCTCTGGTTCAGGGACATCCATAAAAGAACAGAGTAATGACCGTAGCTGAGATGCCGAGGTGATGTTCTTTCTATAGTCTTAAGATGTATCCTCTTTCAGGTTTCTTTCTCTGGGGATGCAATGCTGTATTTATTCAATTAAAGTGATCTGAGGAGTAAAAGTGTATTTAACACTGTCCAAATGATCATGGGTCTTAAAATGATGCCCATACCAAATGTTCTTCTGAATCAGAATAAAAGTCAAATAATTTCACCTAAAACAAAATCAAAAAACAAAACTATGGATTGTGTTCTGTTCTTAACATAGATCTACTTCTACTTTGGCAATTAAATGTGAAATAAAAACAAAAACTTAAAAATAAACATTCCCATTTCAGGAATTAAGGTATTATAAATAGTCAGTAGACACTGATAGAGAAAGACTGATAGGATGTGTGGCCCACAGGTGTGTGTCTTTCTTCCTTCCTTCCTTTCTTTCTTTCTTTCTTTCTTTCTTTCTTTCTTTCTTTCTTTTTCTTTCTTCCTTTTTTTCCTTTTGGTTTTTCCAGACAATGTTTTTGTAGTTTTGGAGCCTATCCTGGAGCTAGATTTTGTAGACCAGTTTGGCCTCGAATTCACAGAGATCCACCTGCCTCTGACTCCTGAGTGCTGGGATTAAAAGCGTGTGCCACCACTGCCCAGCCCTAACAGGTGCCTTTAAAGGTAATAATAGATCTGAAAAGAGAGACTCATCAAAGTGAAGGAAAAAGATTAGGAGATGCAATGATACTATTATAAACAAAAGCTCAAGGGAGTGGGGTGATGGCTCAGTGGTCACGAGCCTTTGTTGCCTGTGCAGAAGATCCATGTTTAGCTCCCAGCATCCACAGAGCAGTTCCAACCATCTGCTGAACTCCAGTCTGATGTACCTGATTCTGGCCTCTGTGAGGACTGCACACACATGATGCACTTACACACATGCAGGTGAAGCAGTCATAGACAGGAAATAAAATATATCGATCATTAAAAAGAATTGAAATATAAGAGGCAAATCGATGATGATGAAGAGAGCAGCACAGAGAATCATGCCCTGCTCACCACTGCAGATATTAAATGTGAAAGGAAAATCGCTGGGGGTGTTTATTGAAGGACATGGTAGTCGATGAGACGGCCGGCAAAAGGGCATTCATTAAAGCTGTTTCCTAGACCGAGAAAGTGACTTTCAGCAAAGCCCTGCAGGAGCTGCATTATGGAAGTGGAGGCAGTTTTTTCCCTATACCATGGGCACAAGAGCTAGCAGATGCCCTAGTCAAAACAGACAAAATGCAAGAGCACTGTCATTGTAGCTCCCCAGAGACCAACAAAGGGCAGCAGGCCTAAACATAGAAGCATGACAGAAGGAAGGCGGTTTTTACATTCAGACAAGGCACGAAGATTAGGACAAACTTAAAGGCTCAAAAGATAGCAATGTTTTCCCTAGACACTGAAAGTACAATAGCATGTTACAGTCATGTTGTTATTGGTCCTCTTCTCCTGCTGTGATTACCTGGATGAGACCTATACTAGACTGGCCTGTTGACATTCCACCACGGAAGGGGGAAGGTCCTCACTGGCCCAACCCTCCCTAAGGATCTCTAGGCAGTTAATAGTTGTTGTGATAGGAAGATAAATTTTTCTCCATGGTGTTGTCAAGGGTAAGTAGCCCATGTTCCTGTGAGTAACTCTAATTAAACCCAGTGAGTCACCAAAACAAAGAAACAAAAACTGGACACCAAGGCTGGATGGGAACTTTAGAAGGAGGATAGGAATCAACAGGAATGGAGAGGAACAGTGACAGAGACTGGATATGATCAAAATATACACATGTGTGAAAATAGCTTAAGGAAACCCATTAGGTATGATTAATACATGCTTACATAAAACTAAAAAGGCAGGACTATGGAAAGAAATTTCTTTGGGGACATATATTTCAACCTTTTCATCATTCCTGTGGGGCGATGCCAGCACAGTTCGGGGAGTCATCCAGACATGAGACAGCTTTGTCAACCACAAGCTCAAACGGCTGGCAAGGATACCACTTCTGTCTTGGCAGTAGAAGGTGGAGGCACAGAAATGCCCTCACTCACACCATATTTCCTAACAGCTTGATCATTCCGTGGCAGGATGTGAGGCATTTTATAACCCTTGATGACTAAATGAAATGAATGTTCCTGATATACGATGTCATGGCATAATGTGGAGAGAGCTGTTCTGGTTGAATATGCTGCCCAAAGTGTTAAACAGATCACAGGGACCTCTGGTGCCCATCCAGGCATGCAAGGATCTTAGATATAGAAGCCACATAGACTGACAAACAACCCTTACATCCATCAGAGAACTAATGTCCGAAGGTAATTATCTGAGCCCAAAATTCCAGAGGAAAACAAACATAGTCTATTGAAAGAAAAGCAGAAGCAGAAATAGGACCTGCAGGCCTGACAGGGTAGGGAGACCTAACAAAGGTGGATTGAGGTTCAGTGTGGACAGTTAAAAAACTCCTGGTAGACTTAGCTCCATGGGGATCCTTTCATGAATCTTACCTCAAAATTAACAACAGTTAGAAAATCATAGCTTCAGGAAACTCAGGGAAGATGATGCAGGGTAAATACTGAGAAGAAAGGAACAAACACACACTTACACACAAGAGACAATAACACTCACCTATCACATCAGTCTTCACAGATACCAGCAGCAACAAATGCTGGGATGCAAAGACATAGGGATTCCTTTTCATTGGTTGTAAGAATGTAAAGTGCTCTCGACACCCTAGAAAGAGTTGGCTGTTGTGGAATATTAGTTGAAGATGAGTAACATTTGTTTATGCTGTGGAACATTTGTTTAATGATGCAAAGATGTGTTGCCCTCTTCTATGTTGCATCTGTTTAACTCTGTGGAACTGTGTTACTTTGAGGGTCTAAAACATCTGATTGGTCTAATAAAGATCTTAATGGCCAATAGTGAGGCAGGAGAAATGATAGGTGGGGCTGCCAGGCAGAGTGAATAAATAGAAGGGGGAAAAGATTAAGGAGTGGGCTGGGGCAGGGGAGGCAGTGGGGAGAAGAAGGAGAAGGGCTCCAGGGCCCATGTACCTAGCTACACAGCAAGCCATGGAGTAAAAAGTAAAAAAGATATAGATAAATTGAAAAATGTAAAAGCGCAGAGGCATAGGGTAGACAGGATAATTTAAGTTAAAAAAAAAAAGCTGGCTAGAAACAAGCCAAGCTAAGGCTGGGCATTAAAAAGAAAGGATATGCTTCCATGTGATTATTTGGGAGCTGAGTAGCAGACCCCACAAAGAGTAAAGAGTTAAAAAAACTACAGTTGGCATTTCTACTTTACTATTTCAATTTTATTTAATTGCATGAATGTACCTGTTCTCATACATATGTGCCGTATGTATGAGAATGCACTCAGATGTCACAAAAGAGTTTCAAATACTCTAGACCTGCCATGACTGGAGAGTGTGAGATGCCCATGTGGTCCTCTGCAGGGATGCGTACTCTCAACCACTGAGCCATTTCTTCCTGCCATACACTTGACAGTTCCTTACAGAAGCCAAGCACTCCCTTCCCACAGTGACTGTGCTCCTTAGGATCTACACAAAAGAGTTGAAACAGTGTACACACAAATACCTGTATAATTCTTTTTACTGGAACTGTATTCATAATAGCCCAAAACTTGGGAGCAGCCAATATGACCCTTGATGAATGGAGAAAGGACCTATGGTACTATACAATACTACTTTAGTCAGTGATGGGAAGGAAGTGGACACTGAGCTGAGGGGATGTCTCAGTATTTGAAGCAACCTGAATTAAAACCTCAGCACTCACAGTAAAAGCCTGGTGTGCCTGTGCACACACACATAATTCCAATATTGCTAGGGGTGTAGACATTAGGATTTCTGGGGCTTGCTGGCTGCCAGCCTTGCTCCAGATTCAGTGAGAAGCGCTGTGGCAAGAGAAAGGGAGTTGACATCCTCCTCAGACCACTGGGCTGGCAGAGGCATGTACAAGTACCACTCACATACGGAAAACAGCAAGGAGAAAGACCACTGGGCTAAGCCATGGATGAAAGAAATGCACACTGGTAAATGAAAAGAAATCAAAGGAGGTTACATGCTACATAATTACAACTCGGTGGCATTCTGAAAACTTAAGAAGTTTGAGACTGGGAAATGAACATTGGTCCCCAGGTGAGAGTGAGAATTAGTTCTGGAAGATAGTGCAATGATGGAGACATGTTACTATCTGCTTGTGCAACCATAGCCTATACGAAGAGCAAAGACAGATGCAAACCCCAATTCTAAATGTGTTAATACTGGTCTCGGTTCAACAGCTATCACCAAGTGCATGTTGGGGACTAAATTGCATCTCCTGAATTGAGACTTAAACTCCTTTTGGGAGTTGTGGACTTTGAGAATTGCCTAGGGCATGAAGGGGACTCTTGGGTAAAATTTAGCACTCATACAAAGGAGCTTAATCATACAGTTTTTTCTTTCCTTCTTTCTCTTTCCACACAAAGGCATGTATAAAAGCTGGACTGAAGGCTGGGAAGAGATTCCTCATGAGGAAACAAACCACCCCAACTTGCTTTAGGACTTTCCAACCTCTAACCATGAAATAAACCAGCTCATGATGCTGATCCTAAACTATAGCATCTCTTCATAACTACACTCTTAGTAAGGTTAACCATACTATAACAGAAGTACTATGGGATACACAGCTTTCAAGAAACAAAATGTTAGTAACAGTTCAGAGTCAAGAAACAGAGCAGGGTGCCAACCAAGCTGTGGTAATCATCTCCCTATGAGATTAAACACTGAAACCATCATGACAGAAACAGCAAGAAAAAAAAGTCTAATAAAGCCATAGACCCATATGCAGGGGCTCCACATAGTCTGTGTATTACTTAGCTTGGGCAAGAGTATCACCCTAATGCAAACTGTTAAACAGGAGCAGAACTGTTTGGGAACAGGAAGAGGGATCGGGGAACTCTGTGCTGCTACTCTACTCCATACCAAACTTCCTACTGTAAACTGAAACCGATCTAGCACCAGATGAGATGAAGGCACCAAGGAAACAAGACCTTCTAAGCACAGCACCACCAGCACATGCGCGAACTCAAGGAGACTGTGGCAGCAGGCACGGGACCCGCATAGGCAGCTTCTGATGGGGTCTTAGAGAGAGGAGATGCATGCACACGCCTCCTCCCATCTCTAACCCAGAAGCTACTTCCAATTAATAAACACTTGGGAATGGTGCATGAATTCTCTTCAAGGGAGCCTCACTGAGGAAACAAACCACCCATACGGGTGGCCTCATGCCCAGCAGTAGACGGCAAGCACAAAAGGAACTCAGGGACAACTTTGATCTTTGGAGGTTCCTTGGTTGTTTATAATGCTGAGTCAGGCCCACCCCCCTTTCTCTCCCTCCTAAAACCTTACAGGTCATTTGTATATATATCATGGCTTCCGATGTTGCAGTTTTATGGGATTCCTGTGTGTACAAACATGTGTCTCTCTGTCTGTCTATGTGCATTTTAATGCCTTTTTTCTTTTTTCTCTTTCTATTGTGTTTGTTTTGTCCTATTCTGACTTGTTTGTTTTTTCTGATTTTATTATTCTCTTTAGATGTTTGTTTGTTTTCTAAAGGAGAGATAGAAAGGATATGGATCTGGCTGTGAGGGGAGATGGGAAAAAACTGGGAGGGTTTGGGAGCAGGGAACCATACTCAGAATATATTGTATTGAAAAATCCATTTTTAATGATAAAAACAAAACAAAAAGGCTTACTTTTTAACAAAAAGAAGTCTTGTAGAAACAAAAAGATAATCAATAAAATGGGAATTCTGACTGCATTATTCATTAAAGAAATAAATATGAAATATTCAACACACAATGTGTTGAAATAAATCATCCTGATCCTCTATTTAATCTTTGGGGCTTTTCAGAGATAGGAGTAAAGTAGCAGAAATTAGTCTCCAGTGCCCTTGCCAATTGTTTATGGTGTGAGTGAGAATGGGGACTCACAGTTGACAGGCACTCCTCCTGAAGGACCCGAGGAAATGCCATCATTACATTACTAAACAGGGGGACTCTTTTGTGATCTCAAGAAAGAGCCACTGATGATAATGATTACAGCCTGATAATAGAATTGTGCTATTTGATGATTTAAATATTACTGAAAGGTACCTTAATTGTGTGTGCTTAATGGATGTCAAAATTTACTAACATTTCCATTTAAGTAGCTTGGAAGAAAACTAAACATGTTTTCAGCACGGCTCTGTGGACGTTTAAAAGAAGTTTTGAAAGAATAGATCTAAACACTTTTGATATCTAAATTATTGCTTTTAAGAGTTTGTTCTCTATACAGGAAGTAATTTTAATTATTGCTCATGCAAATTTTCATTTTTGATTAAGCAATACTAAAAAAAAAGCAGTCTTGGGTTAAGTTTTGGTGCTGTTACTAATATACAAACACACTTAACAGCCGGGCGGTGGTGGCGCACGCCTTTAATCCCAGCACTCGGGAGGCAAAGGCAGGCGAATCTCTGTGAGTTCAAGACTAGCCTGGTCTACAAGAGCTAGTTCCAGGACAGGCTCCAAAGCCACAGAGAAACCCTGTCTCGAAAAAACAAAAAAAAAAACAAAAAAACAAAAAAACACTTAACTCAGAGATTCAAGAATTTTTATAGTGGTAGAAAATGTAGAAAAGAAATGAAAACAGAAATAAACTCGAAACACCACAGATGCATTGTAAATGGCAGGGAACAATGACATGTTCATGTTCTGTATCTGGGAGCAAGGCTGAGTTCTCAACATAAAGACCATTTAGTTCTTATTATGATAGTCACTTAAGTCCTCTGTTTATATTCGCCAATATTGAGATGAAATGGAGAAATGAAAGATTTTAGCTTTGTGTGAAGGAGTTAGTAATCACACAAGAATTTAAAGCATCATGGCATAGGTGAGATGGCTCAGTGGATAAAGATGCTCACTGCCAGGCCTTGACAACCTCAGTTAGATCCCCCAGGACTCTCATTGTGGAGGAAAGAACTGTTGGGGATTATGCTCTTCCCTCTTGATATGTGCATGTACATCACACGCACGCATGCACGCACGCGCGCACACACACAGAGGCACACGTATGCACACACACATACATGCACATACACACACATGGG
The DNA here is from genome assembly GCA_025134845.1 of Neodon shergylaensis. NCBI lineage: Eukaryota > Metazoa > Chordata > Mammalia > Rodentia > Cricetidae > Neodon > Neodon shergylaensis. Next base: position 762,144 of record JABTXL010006377.1, read on the forward strand.
GAAGAAGGGGAGGCAGAGATATACAGAGACACATAGACTCACAGAGACAGAGACATATGCATAGAGGGACAGACAGGACAGACTCAGAGAAAAGCAATAAATGTTTAAAACATTGACTATATTATGAAATGTCTGACATTTCTAATAGAAATAGAAAATTTCTTAGGTGAACCGTAAGTCTCTAAAATCCCAAATTACAAACTTGTTATTTCGTCTTTATAGAGATCACAAAGAACCCCTATGGCTATGCGCATTAAAATATCCGAGGTCTAGGAAAGAGAAGCAGGGAGGACATCCTACCTTAACAGGGCGTTTCTTCCATCACTTCTGGTGCACCACACCTGCCTGGTTTGAAAACCTATCTCTACACCCCCAGGCTGGGAATGGTGTTGTGCTTTGTAACTCTGTTGTGTTAGGGTGACTTGCTCGTTTGAATCGGAGCTAAAATCCTGGACATTTCTTCCACTGAGGTCGACTTCCTTAAGGTGAGGAAGTCTACATTTGCTCCACGGTCCCACCTTAAGGCTGAAGGAATATTCCTCTTTCCCAAGAGGACAGGAAACCGGAGCCTCGCAGACTCTGGATTCAGTCAGATTGGGACACTGCAGACCTCCATACAGAGGGGGCGCGATGGCCACGCGAGTTCTGTGCTGCAGCTTCTTCCCACACCCTTCGCTGCAAGTGGACCATGGGGAGAACTCGGATACCACACAGTCCCTGGGGCAAGGGATGAGGCAGGCTTGCTCTGTTGGGGGCTGAGGGGCAAAGTGTTCACAGATCTCACTGGCCACCATGGTTCTGTTGAGCTTCTGCAGACAGTGCACAGTCCTGTGCTGCAGACCGTGCTGCGCCGTCACACACTCTGCAACCCGTGGCCGGGGCTCGCCTTGGGCCCCAGGAACCAGCAGGCAACGGTGCCAGTCGGAAACCTCCCACTGGAACAGGTCACTGTGCCAGTCACACACGCGGAAACAGCTCCTTTCCTTTGGAGGTCGGCTGCTCTCCTCACAGTTCGACATGGGACTGGTCCACCCTTCTATGTGAAAACACCACACAGCTCGACTCTGGACTCCGCCTGGTCCGCAGTCACCTGCACACCTTCCCCAGGGACCTGAGATAGGAAAACAAGGCTCTCCATCATTCTTCAACTCGGGGAAAGAGAGGTATGTCTACATATTTCGCAATACATCCACTAATCACAAGTTTGGTGTGAAATGGAGGTAATATTTAGTGTCGAAGTTGGGGGACTCTTCCTCCGTTTATGACTGTGAAAATTGCCTTCTGTCTCTAATCAGAATACAACAAACTAGCAAAAATTACTTGAATACTGTGATGTGTATTTCTGAAGTCATGTAAGGTGGAAGATAATGGAAGTGCTGAAATGAGGAGGTAGTCTGAGGACCAGTGGGGCAGTATGATACCAACGAAAACCGTTAACTAATGATCCGACGTTTCCATTATTAAGTTCTGAAGCCTGTATATATGACTCAATATTGAGTCCTTCTACTAACTTAGTCTTAATACATTCTAGCTTGATAATGTTTCATTTGAAAATTATAGGGACTAAGCTGTTAAAAGCCCTGGGTGCTCTTTTAGAGGACCCAGGTTCAATTCCTAGCACCCACAAAACAAATCACAAGCATCTATAATTCCAGTTCTGGGAAATTCACAACCTTCTTCTGGCCTCAGGTACCTGACAAGCACATGATCAGAGACTTATAAGCAGACAAACCACCCCTACTTATAAAAATAATAATAACAAAAATATTTAAAAAGAAAAGCCCTAAAGCCAAGATTTTAATAATGTAAGAGTTTTCATATTTCTACTTCCTCAGAATATATATTTACAAAGTTCAAAAGAGAAGTACATTAAAAAGAACTTGAACATCCTAATATATTTTTACTTTCTAAATGATTGTCCTCAGTTAGGGTTGTTCTTTCCTGTGGCGAACTGCAGGAAGAAAAACAAATCCAGCACAAGAACAACAGAGAAGCAGGAAATGACGTCTGCTTTGATTATGGAAAATCGGAACCTGGAAATGAGATGGGGTTTTGTTTGTTTATTTAAATCTTGATCTTCTTTTTAAATTAAAACTTCATAATATAAAAGAAAGCGCACATACACACAGAGAAATTAACCACACACAGTCTATACATATCAATGAATTTCGATACAGTTAGAATAACCTGCCCTAATGCTGTGAATTTTCATATAGAATCTTACATATTGACTGTTGAATATACTTTAATGTCCTTATCCACCACACATGCACGCGCGCACACACACACACACACATCTACAACAGAGATCAAATTAGAATTAACTTTGAAATCTAATTCATGACTCAAGTGTCCATTATCTGTATTTAGTACTTCCTTATTCTTAGTATTTAAAATGAAATACTATTCGGTTTTAAAGACACTCATTCTTTCTGCGTGGCCTAGGTTAGCCTTGAGCTGTGGGGATCCAGCACTTCTCTGTCCTCTGTCTCTGCCTCTCAAGAAGTTGGAAGTGCTGTACAAACCACAATGCCTATCTGGTTTTGATTTCTGATAGGTACAAACTCCAGGCTGACCTTCCCACATTAGCTTGTAACAAGCAGATCCTTTAATTAATGAGTTTCTGCATAAAAGGGAGATCTTTACTGAGGTTATTTATTTCTTAATCTTGTCTGCTGACCTCTCCTCTGGTGTCATCCAGCAAGCCTCTCTAAGAGAAGTGGGGCCTTATAGGAAGGCCAGGGGACATCCTCAGAACACTGGTCATACTTTTATTTTTTCTCTCTTTCTGTCTTTTCTTTCTTTTTTTTTGTTATTGAGGCAAGGTCTCTCCTTCCTACCCTAGAGCTCACCAAGCAGCCTGTCCTGTGTGACTTAAAGGAGTCTGTCTGTCTCTGCTTTCCCAGAGTTGTGATCATAAGCATGTGCCACCATGTCCAGCCCTTTTGCATAGTTGTGGGGTTTGAACTCAGGTCTTTATGCATGCAGAACAAACACTTCTCCCACTGAGCCATCTCCCATCTTTGATCATACATGTTTTAGAAGGACAGAAAATGATCATATGTAATAACCTGCTTTTAATTTCCTCACATATGTAACCTGAACCTGAGGATGTTTGGGAAAGCTAACTATATAACTCATGTCCACTGTCAAGATTCTGGAGGTCACCGAGGCACTCTGCATCCCAGGAAGCAGAATAATCATCACCAGCAGGGAAAGAAGACAGCCTCCCTGTTCCCAAGTCTCACAGGGCATCCCAAATGCAGCTTAATCACCTCATGAAGTATACTTTACATGTCAATTTACATGCCCATCAATTATATGTTTAGAATAGTCACAGGCATTGGGGAAGCAGTATCACCTGAGCCCTAAAGAAGTAGGGTATCTGTCTATATTTGGGTTGCCTACTATGGCAGGATTTGTTATTTTAGCAGAAAAATAGTATCTCATTCTAATATTCTTGGTAGTTCAGTTCCTCCTCGTATCCATACTCTGGCCACATGATAACACTGCATTGTCAAGCTGTGCTGACAATAGTTCATTTATGAAAGAGATCAGCACAATGGGGAGTTCATTTTGTGGACATGAAAAGGTGTACTTCATTGCAGTAAGGCAGCTTTTACTCAGCAATATACCTTGGAGTTTGCCTGCTCACTTTTGGCATTTCGTCCCAGCATCGACTGCCCATGATAAAGTGATTACTCTTGCAAAGTGGTGCGCTCAACACTAGCTGGCTTGATGAATGTCTTTACTCCTGTGTTCATAAGCAACATGCAAATAAGGATGCTTGCTAGCTGACCACTGCCCGCAGGCTCTAGAGCAGAGATGCCATGGGCTTGTTTCATTTTAAGTGTCCTACCCACTGTCCACTCTGTTGGATAATCTCTTAGTTTCTCTAAAAAGATCCACTCAATAAAGGGATATTTTGAAAGCGTATGATGGTGGTGAACTTAAAGTATACAATCAATCATAGGTGATATTAAAATAATTCGATGTAACAAAAGAAAACGATTTGTAAAGTGCAGTACCTTGGACTTTAAAATTAAGCTGTCAGAGTATCTCATTTGCTTAGGTATTACATGCATACAGAGACTCAAGATTTTTGGTATGAATTAAAGACAGGAAAAAAAAGTCAATTTGTTACTACTCAGTGTTAAAGAAGTTAATATCAAATTTCATTCAGTTAAAACATACTATCAAATAGATATTGTACTTTTAGAAGCATTTATCTAAGACATTTCTTATCATTACAATGTTTTCTCATTAAAAGTTCTTTAGCTACTTTCAAAATTAAAGTAGCTTATACTTTGTTAGTTGAAATACATATAAAACCTCTTAAAGCTTACACAAGGTCATTTTTGTTCGAGCGTTTACATTCGACTGCACCAAATGTTATCAAATAGCATCATTTTCCCAGATCAATGAAAGACAAAATGTAACTATTAAAAAACTTAAATTGCTACACTCACAGGCCTAATTCATGTCATAGTGAAGGCTGTGGTTTTGTTCATCAATATTCCCATGGATGGGACCAACGGCAGTAAGAACAGTCGTGGGTGTGCAGACCCGGAATCCTGGACTGTAAAGTGTGTGTCTGTAAACACCGGACGGTTTGTGTACAAATGCTGAAGCAAATGCTCAAGCAGACAAAAGCAACTGAATGAGGAGCCAGGGCAAAGTGAATCCTGTATGTCTAGGACAAATGAAAAACAAATTCTAAACAAAACACGACAGGCAAAAGCTCTGGGCAGGTGGCCTGCAGTGATTTGTGTTTCTCAAACATGAAAATAAATGTGCTCCATGATTTATTCAGATTTAGTGAGCAAAAAAGTATGAACTTTTATACACATGAATGAAAACCACAGACCTGAAGGATTTTTTCCCTTTTGTGGGGGTGGGAGGAAACCTCAAAACACATACATTTATATGAAGTGTCCTTGAAGTTTGACATATATTATAAGTCTTGTCCAAGTTCATGTACAAAAGACAGGCTTAAAAATGAGCAGATAAAAAATAACATATGCAAAATCCTAATTACATTTGGCTTACATGTCTAAATAAATAATATGAAGAAACTCATTTTATTTTTTAATATCAGTTCAGTAACTGCATATGTTTTAAATGGAAAGCAGGCAAGAAGTCACACAGAGTTTAGTTACTAAGACAGTATGGCTCTAAACAATCATTTTGCCATACATCACTCCAGAGAAACTATTTCACTGATATAAATGAGAGATGTTGGTTTGTATATGTTTACCTAAGCCAGCTTAAATAAGGTGGAGGTGTGCTGTCCTTACTGTCTTTTCTATGACGTAGAAACAGGCACTCCTGAATTAATTGCTAGGCATTGAAATCTTTCTTTCTACCATCTATCTATCTATCTATCTATCTATCTATCTATCTATCTATCTATCTATCTCTATCTATCTATCTATCTATCTATCTATCTATCTATCTATCTATCTGTCTATCTATCATCTATCTATTCTTTAAGAATTTCAAACAATTTATTTTGATCTTATTAGTCCCCGACTCTCCCATGTCATGCTCAGGGCATTCTCCTCCCCATCCACTAAGTGCAATCAGTGCTCTCTTTATGTTCAGTATATGTGACCATCCGCTGAGGAGAAAAATAAATAATTCTCCCACTCCTTGCACCCATCAGATGCCCATAGCTCCTCAGCTAGGGGGTGAAACTCTTGATCGCCTCTCCACATACTAGAATGTTGACTGGCTTGATCATGTATGGGCCTTGTGGAGGCCACCACAGCTCCACTGAGTTCATGCATGCAGCAAGCCTATCATGATCAGGAGACCGTCTTTTCTTCTGGCCCTTCCTGACCTCTGGCTCTTACAATCTTTCTGTGTCCTCTTCTGCAATGTCTCCTGAGCCTTGATGGGAGAGGATCAGAGATGTCCTATTATTTTTTTTTTTGTTTTTTCTTTCTAGACAGGGTTTCTCTGTGGTTTTGGAGCCTGTCCTGAACTAGCTCTTGTAGACCAGGCTGGTCTCGAACTCACAGAGATCCGCCTGCCTCTGCCTCCCAAGTGCTGGGATTAAAGGCGTGCGCCACCACCACCCGGCTGAGATGTCCTATTTTTAATTGAGGACTTCACTGGGCTTATTCTCTACACTTGGATCGACTGTTGGGTATTTTCAATTGAATCAATTTTAATAAACACATTCAAGTCCTGGTTCCAGGAAAGTTCTTTGGCCATGGAAGGGTAACAGGAATTTTGCACCATTTTTACATTTTGATGCTGTGATTTCCAGGATGTTCTGCCAATGTTTTGGCTCCCTGTACAGATATGTCAGTATTGTGATACAATAGTCCTCTGCAGACAGAAGTGGGATGGCAGATTTTATTCCCTTAATTAAGTTACTCTTAACTGGATTAGTGTAGATGAATGAATAATCCAGTCCAAATCACCCTGTTTGACACAGATTGCAGAAGGTATAATTTTAGGTGTGGCATCTGTTAAAATTCCTGCTATACTCAAGAAAAAAAAGTTGGGACTCTTGAGGTCAGAGAATAATAAACACAATCTTGTCAGCTTTGCATGACCCTTGGCGCAGGGTGAAGCAGCAGCCTTGGTTTAATCCCATTCATATGATCGGAAGAGATGTTTGTTTTATTATTCATTTGTCCTAGCCACAGCTTTTATTATCCTGACATTGTTTTATTTTTAACTTGGGCAGCAGGGTGGAGGAGTTACATGAATGATGATGTCGAGTTTGGCATCTTAAGCAGATTATTTGTGGATAATTACTCGACCGAGCACTCTGACATAAACCTCCACATCATAAAAGCTGACAGAAAACAACATTGACATACTTGCAAGGTGCTTCATTGCCAAGAAGTATCTGAAAATGTGTGTAAGAATTATTGCTTCTCGAAGCCTTAATGTCAGCAACAGAAGAATGACAGGAAGATATCTCCTACATACTGTAGTCTTACCTTAGAAAGCCCTAATACTCCATAAGACCAAAGAAGGGGGAAAGATCTATTCATTCTCCTATAACAAACCTTCAGTACATACTACTTAGCAGGTGTATATTAGAGTCTGGAAATATAAAAATTAACAAGGCATAAAATGTCACTTACAAAATCTGGCACTAAATGCAATGGTGCTTTGCTCACGAAGAGGCTCTTGTGTCCCTAAGTATTTATTTACACACGGTGTTAATCAGATATTGTTTCTCAGTCTCGTTAGAGTGGAAGCATAGTTAAGAAGGTGTCCTGAAGGCAGCAACACATGGAAACACAAGCACTGAGTGAGCGTCTAAATCTATCCACATCAGAAAATGCGCATGGCCACCCAGTACTTCAAAAGCCTAGGCAGTTTGGATGCTCACCTTACTAGACCTGGATGGAGGTGGGTGGTCCTTGGACTTCCCACAGGGCAGGGAACCCTGATTGCTCTTTGGGCTGACAAGGGAGGGAGACTTGATTGGGGGAGGGGGATGGAAATGGGAGGCGGTGGCGGGGAAGAGACAGAAATCTTTAATAAATAAATAAATTAAAAAAAAAAGCTCTCGAAGGTGGTAATATGGCTAGGTGGGTAAAACAGCCTGCCACTATCCCTGAGTGACAAGCTGAGTACTGCCCTCTATCCCCACGATTCACATAGTGTAAGGAGATAAAGGATGCCTGCAAGCTGGCCTCTGATCTTATATCATAGCACAGGCACCCCCCTCCAGGCACCCCAAACACATTTGCCGATTTTACAACCAATAAAATCCTTAAAATCATCTTTCAAAAGGACAATCGTGTCATGGTTGATATACATGGTCAAATACTCCAATAATCACCCCCAGAATAACTTGGCAGCAAAAATTAGGATTTAGCAAACACAATTTCATTTTCATGGGTGCGATAAGGTCTGCTGAAGCTCATGAATCCATGACGGAAGTCTGGATAGGCAGTTTATACCTCGCTGGAGTGAGGCTGCACCAGCGTCGCTGCCATCCCCAGCTCTTTCTCTGTGGCTACATTTTGTTTGACACTAATAGCACATTGTAAACCCACTTCATCTCTATGGACAGATGCCACTGACTTAAAAGCAAAGTACTCCTGTTATTTATCACTTTTGATTGCAAATTATCAGTTGCCAGTGGATACAGCTCCATTAAAAGAAGCAGGAGAGCCAAAGCAGACAGATATATACATTGTTGTGAATATATATATATATATATGTGTGTGTGTGTGTTCATTACTATGAATAGAGGTAAATGTCAAACAAATAGAAAACGACTTCAAATTGTTTACTGGCATTTCCAGTTTGAAATTACTAAGAATTCTGAAGTCTAAAGGAGAGACTCTTCCCTTGCCTATACTTTGTAGCATCCTGGCATGTCCTTTAAGATCACTAAAACCTGCTCCACTGACTCCCCAGAAACCAAGGATGAAAAAAAAAAACCTTGCAGCCCACAGCTCTATCAGGAGGAAACAAACTATGGAGCAACCCAACGACGTGTCCAAGGTCCTATAACCATTTGTAGCAGAAAGAGGGCTGACGGTTGCATTTCCATATCCATGGTAAGCAGTGTTTATGGCGCACCACTCTGGTTTCTACCACGACAATTTGACAGCTGCAGAGGAAAAAGAATTGTCTCATGAGTGATTGTGCCAGGGAGGAGCCAGAGGAGGGAAGGAACAAACAGGTTAGAGAGCACACTGAGCTCACACGGCCCAGGTGATGCGCCACTGAGATTTTTTTCACCCCTTTAGACTCCCACCTGGAGCAGAGAGAAGTTCCCAAGGCCCTTCAGGCATCATTACAGGGATGCCATCCTCCTGCCTTTGTATATAATGAAACATAGGCTGAAGTACTGCTTGAGTATGTGTGTTAGAGTTCAAGGCCTAAGCGCAAGAAAGAATCCTCAGGCAACAGGCAGAAAGCATACAGCCCTAGGAGAGCTACAGCAACAGAAATGACAGGCTCCTGAATTCTGCATACCTACTATCTTCCCAGCACCACACACTTGTTTGATAGGCTTTTGCTTTTCAGATAAGAACACCCTTGAAAGGAAAGAACACTCTAGATAGACAACTCTGTCTTGCTCTGAAGCTTTCACCCAAAAATTCCAGTTCAGCTATTTTTAGCAGTGATATATTTTAGCAGTGATTTTGAGCCGTTGAGCCTTCACAAAGCCCGTTAGGCAAAATATATTTCGAAGAGGTGGGTGGGCTGTGAATGCAGCTACCGTGAGGGGCCAAGAGCCCTGCCCCTGCTTTCCATCCTAGGGCTCTTTGCCCCTCTGTCCCAGCTCAGTGGCTTGGCACAGGGGATGGCTTTAGAACTCACTGAGCTCTGGTACCTGTCAAGAGATATTTATGGGGTGTTCTCAGGCCATAAATATGGCTCCACTCAACTCTGACTTTACTTACAGGAAGTGCTTTAGCTAAGCCCTGTGGGTTTGCTGGTGAGGCAGAAGAAAATTATTCCCTCAGATGTTTCTATCAGTTAAGCGGGGGAGACAACAGCATCTGAGCCACAAAGCGAGGGGACCCAGACTTTGCACAATGCTCCTGCAGGATTTGCCTCCCTAGTTTCTTTCCTGGCTATCTAGGCATTGGCTAGACATCAGGCAGGGCAAAGCAAACTGGAATACATACAGAGAGAGCTGAATTCTTAAGAGGTGTTCCTGATTAAAACAATAGGAATAAAGTTCTATTTGCATAGTGGGAGAAATCAGTGAATGCTAGGCTGGGTAGAGCCACACTGTCTGCTAGAGGCCCTGGCAAAAGCAGCTCTGCTCAACAGAGGCATAGGAGAGTGGGGTGCACATGAATAGCTCGGTTCCCAATAAACCCCTCAGGAAATAATTCCACTTTTTGTGCAAGAGCACACTGATGCTAATAATTTTCTTAGTGGCTTCATGGAAACTGCCATGGTCGTGCTTATATGGAGCGCATCTGCTTCTGGACACATGGATCTTTCTAGCAGCAGGTGTTTCTGCTAAGAACTGGTCCAAGAGAACAAAAACACAGACACATTGGTTGAGCAGAATTTTTGTTCCATCTCATTTTAAAAAGAATAATAATTTTTCATTTTAACCAGCAACTTATTACTATGTGAGATCTTCCTCATCTTGTATAGAAAAATTATTTCCAAGTTACCGTATTTGAAAACAGTATCTGAGAGACATCAGAGTCATGAAAATATAACCCTATTACAGTTTTCTACGTGAATGACTAAAAACAGCCACTTGCCCCATAAAGTCTAATGAACATGTTGAAGAATCACATATATTTACAAAGTTGGAATCCAATCTGTCTTTCCACAGCTTTACCTCCTTGTCCCTGGAATCTGGCCACACTTCTTCAGCCCACCATCACTAGCTTGGTCATTGCCATCACTCTCTTTCTCTCTTTTTCACAGACAGAAGCACAGGTATCTGACTTAGGCTCACAGGCTCAATTGTTGCAATTCCCTCTCACCGCTACATGGACTCTCTTTCCCTGCTGCAGCGATGCATCCCTGAATGATGCAAATACGGAGTGATCTGTACTGGGACTATCATTCAGATGTCATCTGCAGGCTAAAAGCTATTAACAGCTTCCTGCTCTTTCAGAATAAAGAAAATAATTCTTATTGAAATAAACATTTTTTATAAAATATATTCTGATCGCAGCTTTTTTTTCTCAACTCTTCCTGAATGCTCCACGCCTTCTTACTCATCCAAATCCATACCCTTTATTCCTCTGTCATTAGAAAACTAATAGGCATACAAAATAAAGTAAAAAATAGAATAGAAAACAAACAAATAGAAAAAAGAGCCAAAGAAAAATCACAAGAAACACAAACAGACCCAGAGACATACACATTCACATGGGGGGGGGGAGATCCCATAAAAATACAAAACATAAAAATAATATATAAGCAAAAGACCTGTGGGGGAAAAAGCCCAGAGAAAGCATTGTAGTGTGCGTGTGTGCACGTGCACGCACACGTACACACACACACACACACACCCCTACACCTCCAAAAATACCAATGAGTTTGTTTACTGTTGGTCATCTACTCTTGGGCATGAAGCCTGCCCTTAAGTGTGAGGCAACATTGGATAATATTAATTTTTCTTCTTCAGGGTGTTTCAATCAGAGATAACCTCTGGGCTAGAGATAAGGGCCTGTGCCTACTTCCTCTTTCATTGTTGGGACCCTCTCTGGCTTAGACTTTCATAGACCTGCATGTGCTGCCACAGTCTCTGTGAGTTCACATGTGCTCCAGTCTTGTTGCATTTATAAGGCTTTGCTTCTGTGTCATCTGTCATACCCACTGGCTCTTACAATCTCTCTGCATCCTCTTTTTCAGAGTTCCCTGAGCCCTGAAAGGAGAGATTTAATGAAGGCATCCCATTTAGGACTGAGTATGCCAAGGTCTCTTACTTTTTGCACATTGTTCAGCTGTGAGTCTCTGTATTTGTTCCCATTATGGCAGAAGGAAGCTTCTCTTATTATGGCTTACAAAGTCACTGATCTGCGAGTATAGCAGAATGTTATTAGGTATCATTTATTGTTGTGTGGTTTTTTTTTTTTAGCAGAACAGTAGATTTGGCTTTTCCCTATGTCCATGGCCTATCATCTAGTTTCAGGTTCTTGGCCACCCAAGCATTATTGGGCATGGGCTCCAATAGAGTGGACCTTAGATCCAATCAGATAGTGGTTGGTTACTCCCATAACTTTGGTGACTCCATGACTCCGTGGCATGTAAATATTGTAGATGGAAGGGCTTGTGGCTGGAATACTTTGAGTACTAGTCAATAGAAATGGAGGTTCTAGATAGGCACCAGCTCAACTTCTCTGTATTCAATTAGTATGTATGGGGAAACGAAATTCTTAACTTTACATCCAGGTGCCTGCTTCATCAGGACCCATCTATTCTCTTATTGTTCTCTTATTGTTAATTATTTGGGCCCACTTAGTATCAATCCATAATCTCGTCAACCTCTTTCCCCTACGTGGTCAACTACATCTGTCATAAACCAAATCTTGCACACGTCACTGTAGACTCAACCCTTTTACATCACCTAGGGAAAGCATTCCTTACCATCTGATCATACTTTATTCTCCAATCAAGACATTCATCCCTTTTAGAATTGAGAGTCTATTAATAATTATTTAATTCACTGTCACTCAACTCATTTGACTGAAATTCTCAGCTGAAATGCAATGGTTCCAATTCACAGAACATTTCTAGTACTAATCTATTACTGGATGAGCTGTCAGAATTATAGATTATTGAAGCTATCAAGATAAGAGGCAGAAAAGTGTTCAATATAGTTAGGAGAGCTGTCATTCCTAGAATCTCTTCATATCAGTAGATTGTAGAGTTTACTGTAACATGAGGGGTTGGAGTTTCTGTCCTCCCACAAGGTCCCACCGCAATTTGACCCCCCAAAAAATCACACAGAGGTCTATATTAATTATAAACTGATTGGCCCATTAGCTCAGGCTTCTTATTAGCTCTTATAGCTTATATTAATTTGTTGTTCTTATCTATGTTAGCCACATGGCTCAGTACCTTTTCAGCAGAGCAAGTCACATCTTGCTTCTTCAGTGATCTGGGATGGACTGGAAGAAATGGGCTTCCTCATTCTTCCCAGAATTCTCCTGTTCTCCTCGCCCTGCCTCTACTTCCTGCCTGACCAATCAGCATTTATTTAAAACATGATTGACAGAATACAGACAATTCTCCCACACCAGTTTACCAAAGAGAAAACCTGTAGACAGATGCCTTTTCTCTGGGTTCTTCTGGCATTTATTCATAGGAAGTTAGTTGGAGTGATACCAAATCCAAGTTTCAGATACTTGTGGCCATTATCACCAACTTGATTGGCTCTGGCTTTAGGTGGGGCAGTGAGGATATCTCCAGGAAGGATTAACTGAGGGTTGGACCTTCCCAGATATGAAAAGGTGGAGAAGTAACACAGTTCTGTTTGCCTGGCTGGCATTGCTTCTTGCTGTGAGTCTCCCTTGCTACTGTTGATGCTGCCATCTTTCACTGGCATTGGTTTCTGACTTCTTCAGTCTTCCAATGTGAACTGAAGACTAGCTATGCCCAGGTTTTCCTCCATGCCTTCAGAACTAGACTGGGACTGCAGAGGCATCCAGATGTGTGGACTGAGTAACCAGCTACCAGGTTTTCAGCTTCTCTACCACGTGAGTGGCTATGGTTGGATTGCCCAGCCCCTCTCAGTTGTAAGCCATTGATAACACTCTATTTATTTTCCTTAAATAATACATTTGCCATTCACAATTTTATGTGTAATGCCCATTTGTCTAATTGGAATAGCTCAGGAAACTCACCCAGTAAGAACAATGCAATATCTTTTTATTTTTCAAGCACACAGATCATGTCCATCAATACTAGGCTGTTATTAATGTTTATTGTTTCTAAACTTAACAGTGTTGAGAGATGGACTTGTGATTATCATGACCATCATGCAGTAACACACCAAAACCATACTATACTCAAAGATGTGGAACAGTCATGTCAATGCAATTCTTTAAAGCAATCTTGCAAAGCAGACTCCAAGACTTGGTGAGTTTTCAAGGTGCTTAACCATCCTTGGATAATGTCAAGAAAATGCAATCATAAATATGGTTTACAGGATGCCATTCTCTCATTTCTAGGAAAATATCTCCAGAGAGATGGATGTGGATGTTGAACTCTAAAGCAATTAATGTGGACCACTACTACTGCTCACATGAAGATGAAGCCCTTGAAGCCTTAGGAATCCGGCGTCAGAACTAACCTATCAGGGTATGGGGTCCTTACTGGAGCCCAGTTCAGCAGGTCTGTTTTTTTTTTTTTTTTTTTTTTTTTTTTTTACAAATTTAAAAATTAAGACTTTATTTTTGGAAATATATATATATTTTTTTTGTATAACATTTTTTTTTTATTAAAGACTTCTGTCTCTTCCCCACCGCCGCCTCCCCTTTCCCTCCCCCTCCCCCAATCAAGTTCCCCTCCCTCGTCAGCACAAAGAGCAAACAGGGTTCCCTGTCCTGTGGGAAGTCCAAGGACCACCCACCTCCATCCAGGTCTAGTAAGGTGAGCATCCAAACTGCCTAGGCTCCCACAAAGCCAATACGTGCAGTAGGATCAAAACCCATTGCCATTGTTCTTGAGGTCTCAGTAGTCCTCATTGTCCACTATGTTCAGCGAGACCAGTTTTAACCCAGGCTTTTTCAGACCCAGGCCAGCTGGCCTTGGTGAGATCCCGATAGAACATCCCCATTGTCTCAGTGTGTGGGTGCACCCCTCGTGGTCCTGAGTTCCTTGCTCGTGCTCTCTCTCCTTCTGCTTTGGACCTTGAGGTTTCAGTCCGGTGCTCCAATGTGGGTCTCTGTCTCTGTCTCTTTTCATCGCCTGATGAAGGTCTGTTGTTATAGCCACACCCTATCAGGGTATTTCCAGTCTTATTCATTCCTGAAGGGAAATTTTGAGTCAGAGATGTACCTTTTGGTGAATCAGGGGACCAAAGAAACATTGTAAAAAAGTACAATTTTGCTTATGGAAATACAAAGATTCATAGAGAGAAGGGAATATCATTTTTAAATGAAATCCCTGTCCCTGCCCTTCTCCTTCCTGGATCACCTGAGACACATCAGAGATACCAAGCAAAGCAATCCAAGGTCTCTGGGCATTTCCTGGGTCAAAAAATTTAGCAGTGTGGAAAGCAGCATGAAGTACCTCATTGTAGAGTTACCCCCAGCCTTTCAGGATTTGGGGCTTACCCACAAACTGACAAATAAGATAGGTATGCCCATCATAAAAACATCAGGACTCTTAGCTGGAAAAAAAGGTTCAAAATACAGAAGTCAAGGAAAACCAAAGGGAATCAATTACTTTGTGTACCTGGCTTTTCAGGCTGTGGTGGATACCTGCTGCAGTAGTCACAATGGCACATAATAATGGAGGGGAATTTGAAGAAGAATAGCAAATGTGTCCTTTTCCTTCCCAAAGGCTGACAGCCCCAGAGGATATGTGAGTTCTGCTCAATAGAGCACTGGGGAAATCCATCCTAATTACCCTTTCCCAGATGGGTGGGCACATGGCAGTGGCTTGCAGCCTGTATCAATTCATTTTAGGCTCTGCATGATTGGAGTTTACCAGAGTGCTTTGTGGGAATTCAAGGGCTAAAGAAAGTGAATTGAAGCAATGTCATATGTGTGATAGGGGCGTTTTACATGTGCATAATGAAAATAATACTCATACTGAAGGGTAGCATACATCGCCTGATATACTTAAGGTTGGAAAGAAATTGCAGAACTGCGTCATCCCTGCATCAGCAGGAAGGACTCTGCTGTCCCTGGCCTCTCCTGTGGTTAATGACCTAAACGAATTCAGGCCGTAGAAATGTGTTCCACGTAAAAATTATACCCCCAAGAATCAGTATGAAGGGAGTCCTGGGATTAGATGAACTTCAGAACAAATTCTGGTGAACCAAAACTCAAAGTGTGTTATTCTTAAAGATTTAATCTTATATTTTATTTATGTGTCTGTCTCCCTGAGGTGCGCATGTGTATGTATTCCTGTACATTTATGTGTGTGCATGCACGTGAGTGCATGTTGCATGCTGTGCGGCGTAGGAACTGGTTGGCGTGGGTGTGGATGTGTCCAATTGTTGCTGCTCTTGCACTTAAGCTCATCCAGAAGCCGAGGTTAGTGTCTGCTATGTCTTCCAGAATGCTCTGCACTCCTAACTTTGAGATAGAGTCTGCCCCTGAGCCTGAAGCTCATCCATTAACCTTCAGGGATCAATCTGCCTATAAACTCCAGTGCTGGGGTTATTGGCATGTCACAAAGGCCAGCAGTGGGTGCTAAGGATTGGAGTTTAGATTTTTATGCTGGCATGAAAGCCCCTTTTCTGACAGCTATCTTCCCAGCTCCTCTTTAAACTTTTAATGCACATTTGAATTCCTACTAAATTTGAGTTTGTGTGCTAAAGTTCATGAGCAAACAAATGAAAACATATCTGGCATTTGTTCTCCTCCTATTAGTCGGGGAGATAGTTTGTCATTCTAAAAATGTCTAGCATCCATCTTGTAATACAAAACCATTTTTTGACAATTTTACTATTAGGGTCCATGTCCCATAAATAGAAGTGAAATTCCAATTTCAGATCTTTCCTGGGATACAAACTCACAGACAATGAGCCATCATAAAAAATGTGAGGTACACCAATGTCTACTGAGGAAAGATACCACAAAACACAAGGCACACACAAGCAGGTTACACAGGTGCCAGCCCAGGGGGACTCGTGCCAATGCTGTTATAGCACAAATTGATTCCGAGTAATCACTGGATCCATCATTCACTTGGGGACCAATAAAATGGTTCTGCATGTGACATTCATCTTCTGTTTTAGATTTTCTATGCCACTGCAGACAGAGGACATACTGTGTTCCAGTTTTACCTCAGGATATGACAAGATGTGTTTTATTGACCCAACTGCAGTGAATTATAGCTAGGTAATAACTGATTCCAATATTAGAACACAATATTATCGACTCTGTGTACCCTGCCAGGAGCGCTACAGGAATATGACCTTCTGAGAGAACATATGACAAACAGAATTGGCTTATATATACAGTCTATAACTATAAAAATACACATATAAATGCATACATATACTTATACACATACATACACACAATGGTCACATACACTAGCTATATTTAACTTATTATGGAGCTGAAAGATGACTTTGAACCTCTTTTCCTCCCATTCCTTCTGTTCCATCTCTCACATGTGAAAATTACAGGCGTACACCACCATACCTGGGTTATGAAGGACTGGGGATGAAGGCTAAGGCTTTGTGAATGTTGAACAGGCATTCTACCAGCTGAGCAATATTGCTAGCCTTCATTATATTAATATTATATAATATTATATCAAAACTTGCATAAATCTAAACCAGTTGTTTCTTGTGTAAGATATGACTTATACACACTCATTTTCTATTGCACTTTAGTCTATTGCATATAAATATATATTATAATAGGTATAATATTTTATAATCATATACTATCTCAATGTATACCTTTGTGGCTTTATGAACATATTCATATCTTATTATTTAAAACTATTAACCTCTCAGTATATTTCTTTAGGACATCTCAGTTGCCATTCTTTTCATATACCACCTCGGTGACCCAAAATTTCCCTATTCGCCTCCCTGCTCCCATCCCATCATAAATATATCAAGGAGCTTTGTTCTGTTTCTATTTCTTGCTACAAAATAGGTGATTAGCTCCCTTAGTTAAAATGATGTACTTCTCAATACAACAAGAGACTTCTGATAGCCAACGTTAAAGAAATTTGATTTTTTATTCATACAGAGACCACATAAAAATAATGAACCACGGAAAGATATTTCCGAACCATCTGTCAAAGATGAATTTATATCCATTGTCATTTTAAAAGTGAACAGCACTCTGCGATACTACTTCAAAAATCAATACTTACTCCACGGTTTCAATATGGAAATTTAATGTTGACTATAACATACTACTCCCTGGGTGCCAACTTGCTGTAATATGCGATGAGAACTTCTAATTCCCCTTGTGATTCCAGAGAATTAGTCTGAGCACCTCATAATTCATATCCTGATGAAATACATTATCAGGCCGATATACTTTGGAGTAATTGAAGCTTACACTTCCTAATCTACTGTAAGGATTACTTGAGCTTTGAGTTTGCTCTGCTCAAGATGGATGGAGTCTGCAATAATCTCTCTGCTTTTTTTTTCCGGTTGACTACATGGATGGCAGGTGTTCAATCTACTGGATCCCAGGTATAAACAGCACTGCCTCCTGGACTATTGACTGATGGAGAGAGAACCATGGACCGAGGACTGGTCTGGATGAGTGGCTGATGCCCAGCTCCTGACTGCTTCACCACTGGAATGCATTTGTAAACACGGCTCAGCCCTCGCAGTTCTCATAGAGGAGAAGCTCTGGGGTGCCATAGACTGTGTCTCGTCTTTGAACTGCTTCTTTGTCCAGGCAGTTAAGACAAGGAATGGGAAAGGACCATTGCTCTAGGAGCAGCCAAACCCTGTGCTCTACTGTGAGTCAAATGGAGAGATATGTGAGCCTTCTGTCTGAGGTCAGCAAGCCTGGTCCAAGTAGGCAACAGGGAAGAACTGAGGCCCAACCACAGTTTGTCTCCAGCACCAGATCAATGCCTGCCTTGCCCAGCTGCGCATCAAGAAGACAGGAACACAATGCAGAAGGGAGACTCTACTCGCTGTGGCTCATTAATTAGTCTTCAATGTTTAGGTCCCTTTTCTTCCACATATTTACAGCAAAGGGTTGGGGGAACAAAGACTGTATGGTGAAGAAGGGACTCACAGACTGCATTTAGTACTGTGAAGGCTGGGCTTTTTCAATTTTGATCTCACCTGGCACACAGTAGCTCTGAATGAGAGCCAGGTCTGTGTGAGAGGTGTTTTCTGTTACCAGATTCTTTTTCTTTTAAGACAGATAGTTTTAATTTATGAATATGTCTGGGTTGTTCATTGCATGCATACAGTCAGAAGAGGGCACTGAATTCTCTGCAGCCAGACTTACAGGCGGTTTTGAGTTGCCTGTATGGGTGCTGGGAACCAAATCTTAGCCCAAACAAAGCAATATATGCTCACTGACACTGAGCCCCATTACGAGATTTTTGATCTGCACAAGTATGTCTCAGATTTGGTAGTTTTTACATTTGGGACAAGATCCTTCTGTGTTGTGATAAGCTGTTCCCCGTACCATTTTTTTCTGCATTCTGGCCTTTAAGGCACCAGGCTTTGCTGACATTTACAACAATTCAAGATCTCTGGTATCTAGACATAGTTATTTTACATTGTGGGCACAATTTTTCATCAGTTGGAATAATGAATACTTTTATTTGCCAACCTTATAAAATAACATAAGAAACTGTTTCCATGCATTTTCAAATATTCATGGAGAAGCAAAATCACTCCAGTTCCGGATTCCTGATGAACACTCTACTATTGATTCCTGACAAAAAGGCTTGAGAGTTGGGCGACTTCTCCATTCCACAAAAAGCCCTGTAACCTGTGGGGATCTCAGTAGCCATGAGGGAACTCTGGGCACTGAGCCGAGAGTTTGAACCCCAGGCTGGTGTTCCTCATCCTGTAGATGTGTATTTTATAGAAGAGAAAACCTACTGACTTTGTTTCAGAACTTTAAGGTTGACTTCTACCTGTCCAAAGGGAGAAGGGTGCAATCACTATCAGTCTTTTCTTTATGCTCTAAAAATATGTTTAATGTTGATAACCTGTGCATGCACATGTGTGTGTATATGTGGGCACGTGTGTCGGGGCTCACGTGTGGAAGTCAAAGGACGACTTTGACATGTCGGTTCTCTCCTTCAGCCATTTCTCTCAGGCTACCTCCCTGGTTATCTCTCATTTTTATTAACCTTCAAATAAACAAGTTTTCAGAAGCAGTTTCCCCATACATTCTAACACGATTTAAATTTAAATAAGGTCCAATTACTTTCCTTCCTCCATCTTCCAGAAATAGCCTCTGGCCCTGAGAATCAGACAGTCCAGATTTGAACTGAGGCCCCTGCACTTCCCAGCTGGGTGACCCTGTGCTCGAAGCTGAATGTCAAGCTTTACATCCTACGGAAAAGCAAACTCGATTTGGTGAACTTCACAGGGTGTTAACAGCTTGCTCCTTGTTGCAGCAGTGCAGAAGAGGAGGGGTGACTATGTACACTGAAGCCGGCTTGGAGGGCAGTCCTGCTGCCATCGCAGTTCCCAGCAGGGCCTTTCCTACAGGCAGTGCGGTTCTTTCTCCTCCATTAGATGTGCCCTGACTACCCACAGCCTTAAAAGGCTTAAACTCACCTTCCCCACAGAAACACATGCTAAAGCTAATCCAACTTCTCAGCAAATTTAATACAAATTAAACATAGCTCAATAGTTCCATCTTGTCTAAAAGACCACTGGACTGTGGAAACAGGCCCGTTGAACACGTTTGCTCATGATCGGGACCATGGCAGCTCTTTTCTGAACTAGCTAAGGTCGCCAGCATCAGAGTTATCCTGAGAAGAGGTAGAGACCTTTAGTTCAACACAGACACAATGGTTCTTTTCCATCTGGAAGGCCTGGGCATGACCTTTTGGCTTTCAACTGCTTCTTTCCGGTGATGCTAAATAAAAGGATTTATATAAGATACTTAATTTTTTTCCCTGGTACAAATATCAAATATTTCACATTCTATCTACTCTTAGGACTTTAAAACCCATCCAATATTCATGCAAAAGGGCATATTAAAGGATAGTTAGCCCTTTAAATTGATAAATGTTAGCTCTATACCCATTTTGGCTTCATAATACAAAGTGAACTAAACACTTAGGAATTAGATCAATTCTATCTGATATAAAAATGTTAAAATAATAATAGTAGCCCAATTGACTTACATAGTTAATAAGATGAAAATTGTAACTCACGAATGAGTAATTTGGGATTATCCTTCTCATAATTTGGTATCATCCCCACCATTTCCATTTATCCAGCATCCTCCCTAACTTATTTTAATGTCCTCTGGATGAATGTCTTCCTTACTTTCGACAAAACATGCAACTATTATAGTCTGGAGTATTTATACCACCTTGTCAAACCCATGAGAAAAAGTTTTCAACACACAATTTGTTAGTGCAGAAAGCACTTTAACTGGACAAATCCACACACACCATATTCAAAGACAAAGAGAGAAGAAGAAAAGAATACCAAAACGTGATCATGCCCCAAGTTAAAGAGAAAGTGGGAAGTAGCCTTGAATGCCCTGGTACAGGAAACCATTTCCTAAATAGAACCCCAGTAGCACAGACACTGAAAGCAACAATCAGTAAGTGGGAGCTCCTGAAACTGAAAAGCTTCTCTAAGGCAAAGGACATGGTAAATAAGACAAAATGGCAGTCTACAGAATGGGAAAATATCTTCACCAACCCCACATCTGACAGAGGGCTGATCTCTAAAATATACAAAGAGCTCAAGAATCTAGACATCAAAATACCAGATAATTCAATTAAAAAATGGGGTGCAGTTCTAAACAGAGTTCCCAACAGAAGAATCTCAGATGGACAAAAGACATTTAAGCAAATGCTCAATATCCTTAGTGTTCAGGAAAAATGCAAATCAAAATGATTCTGAAATACCATCTTACACCTGTCAGAATGACTAAGATCAAAAACACTAAGGACAGCTTATGTTAGAAAGGATGTGGAGTAAAGGGAGCACTCCTCCATTGTAGGTGAGAGTGCAAACTTGTACAGCCACTTTGGAAATCAGTTAGGCAGTTTCTCAGACAACTGGGACTCCATCTATCTCAAGACCCAAAATTACCACTCTTGGTTACGTACCCAAAGGATGCTCAATCATACCACAATGACACTTGCTCAACTAGGTTAGAGCTGCATTATTCACAATAGCCAGATTTTAGAAGCAATCTAAATGCTCTTCAACCAAAGAATCAATTAAAAAAATCTGGTACATTTACACAATGGAGTATTACTCATCTGTATAAAACAAAACAACACTGACCTTATGAAATTTGCTGACAAATGGATGGAGCTAGAAAAAATCCTGAGTGAGGTAACCCAGATCCAGAAAGACAAACACGGTATGTACTCACTCGTAAGGAGATACTAAATGTAAAGCAAAGGATAACCAGACTACAATCCATAGCCCCAGAAAAGCTAGGTAAGAAAAAGGACCCTAAGAAGGATGCGTAGATTGCCCTGGGAAGGGGAAATAGAAGATATCTCCTGGGTTAACCTGAGGCCAGAGAGGGGCTGTGGAATAGAGCGGATGAGGGGATGAAAACATGAGGGAATGGGATGATCAAGTTGGGGGATGGATGGAGTGGGAGAGCAATGAAAGGGACATTTTGATAGAGGGTGCCATTTGGGGTTAGGGAGAAACCTGGTAGCAGGGAAATACCCAGGAATCCATAAGAATGACCCTAGCTAAGACTCCCAACAATAGTGGAGAGGGTGCCTGAATAGGTCCTCTCCTGTAAACAGATTGGTAACTACACTAATTGTCATCATAGAATCTTCATCCAGCAACTGATGGAAGCAGATGCAGAGATCAACAGCCAAGCATCAGGCAGAGCTCCAGGAGTCCAGCTGAAGAAAGGGAGGAGGGATTATATGAGCAATGGGGGGAGGTCAAGATCATGATGGGGAAACCCACAGAGACAGCTCACACCAGCTCCTGGATTCTAGACCGATAGCTATGTCTTGGGAGCCAAAAGACACAGAACTGGGCACTCCCCATGAAGGTGACAGTTGTGTAGCTTGGTCTGTTTGTGGGACCCTGGCAGCTGGACCAAGATCTATATCTCTGGTGCATGAGCTAGTATTTTGGAGCCTATCCCCTATGGTGGGATCCCTTGCTTAGCTTTGATGCTGGGGAGAAGGACTTGGTCCTGCCTCAACTTGATATGCCAGGCTTTGTTGACTCCCATAGGAGCTTTCCCATCCTGAGGAATCTATGGGGGGTAAAGTAGGGGTGGATGGTTGGGGGAAGCAGGAGGAGGGAAGGGAGTGGAACTGTGTTTGGTATATAAAATGAATAAATAATTAAAAACAAAATAATACAGACCCACTGGGTAGTAAGTTAAGATCTCCTCTTAGACTTAGAGTTTTGTAAAATGGAAAAAAAGAAAAAGCAGAATGTATTTACATGGATAACATAACTGGATTCATAATGATCTGTTTGTTTAAAATAAAAATATGCCTTTCACAAAATACCACATGTGTCTGTTTCTGTGTTTGTGCATGTGTGTATGCACACACACAAGCATGCATGCACACACACTGTGAACATGATTTTTTATTTCTATATGACACTTCATTAGTTTAGGTATAAAAATATAATAATGTCCATTTATGCTTATTTAATATATATGTGAATGAAAAACAAAGTTAAATTTTGCTTACCTATAGAAAATATTCAGCTTGGCACTATTTGTAGCAGCTACATATATATGCTCATTTCTACATTAAGTAAGTGCTATGTTGAAAATATATATTTTATTTGACTTATTTGTGATATGTCAAATTTATATCACAAATACCAATAGATCTTACGGTGTCATTATTGCCTTCAAATTGCTTAGAATACTGTATGAATAGAATGAGTCAAGAAAAAAATATTGTTAACATAAAGAGTTATGAAGAGGCCATGCCAACCAATAAACAGACTTTAGAGTTGCTGAGTGGGTGGATCAAGGTGAACAGCTTATTATAAGCACACTGTCTTCCCAGGGAGCAAGGGAACAGTGGAAAGAACTGATCACACTTTGTAAAGAGAAGCATTATCCCAAGCCAACTCGATCTTCCTGTCATGGTGTGATACAAGAAGATAGAGGTAGTTCATCCTGGCCACCATGAGGATTGACCAAGAAACCTGGAGTCAAGAGTTACAGCTCCAGTAACTTGCTCCCCAGTGTTACGCTTTGCAAATTTTCAAGTGCCCTTGCATCAAGAAAGCAGATGCCCCATCTTTTGTTTCTCCAGTAATGATCTCCAACTGTCTAAAAAAATCCCTCGGAGAGAAGAATGCACAAAGCATGCCAGTTTAATGCTGTCAGAATAATGCACTTCTCCACATACAGCAAAGGAGCTCTTTGAAAACCTATCTTAAGCAAAAGCCTACTGTGACAGGTATGTCTTTTTATGTTTCTGGAAGTCACATTTAGAAGTCATAATATTTCCTCAAGTATACACAAATGAATCACCGCTCTTTGGCAACAACCACAGCGATAATGCATTGACTATTTTTGCAGACAGATCTTTATAAGTGTGATAGTGTTACCGAGGGAAAAAAGTGAGGATTCATGAGGAAAAGGGGCAAATATTATACCTGCCATGTTAGGAACATACAATAAAGATGCAAAAGAATAATAATATGTGGAGATGTGCTATTATCAGCGCTGTGGTCACTTGTATGTGGCCATTAAATAAAAAGCACAAGGAAAACTGACTATATTTGAACGAAAATTTAAAATAGTTTTAATGGAATATTTAGATGGGAAGAGTGAATATTTCATGTAATTTGGCGAAAATAACTACAAATTGTACTACTCATGATAATGTCTTTAAAATATTTGTATTGAACTGGAAAAGCTCAGAATCAGTTAATCTACTCCTTTGAAACACCGTGTCTTTTGTTTTAAGTGTTTGCACTTCTAATGTACTTGGGAGTACTGCTGAGGTAGCTGGCAGTACATCACCGACTTCCTGCTGCAGCAATTCGAAGGTCAAAGCTATTGCTTTTGGATTTGATACATTTTAGATATGATTTATGATTTAATTTTAAGGAAAATATGTAAGTCATAGGTCCCCCAAAGCTTTTTATGGCATTATAACAATAAAATGTTATAGTTACGAGTTGCTCTTCATCTGTGAGTATCAAAGTCCTTTGTGACATAAACCCCCATAACATATCTCAGAAGCAAGGAACCTGAGCTGCCTTTTACAGACCACAGTGAGCATGAGGAACAAAAGAGGTGGATCATTTATTCTTATTATGAGCCCTAGATATAAGGTTCTGGGGCTTGGGGAAACGCCCCTCCCACACACACACACTCGTTCAGGGGAAGGAGGTGAGGAAGGAAAACACAATCCATTCTGTCCATATTGTCTCGGGCTGCAATGCATGTAAAACTCTTTCATCTATAGGGAAGAAAGCAATATTTTGACATTTTGACATGTTTTTCTTACATTGAACCTCCCCATATTTTGGAAACACACCTCTCTAGTGTGTCTCCAAGTAGCAGAAACAAGTGTCCAAGCAACAAAAAAAAGCATCTAAAAAATACAAGAGTTATTAATGTCAGGAATTTATCATCATTACTTTAGAAATATCCATAAAAGGTGTTGGTAAATTGGTTCCTAAGAAAATTAGCCAAAGTAAAATGAGAAAAGAAAGAGAAGTCAGCAATTCACTGCTAGAAGTCAGCATTCTATTAAAAGGAAAAACAGATAGTTTGATAACAGGAAAATAGAGCAATGTCTTTTAAAAGGTAAATAAAAGAGCCCAAAGTTCATAACATTTTGAAACCAATTAGCACCAGGATGAGAAAGTACTTGACCCTCTTTTCCTTGATCATTTGTCATTTGTCTTCTGTCATCTGCCATAGGTCATTTGCAGAAAAGAGCTCCAATGTCTAAATTCCTTCTGTCTGTATCCTTTGAAACAGAACTTCACAGGAATTCCATCATCCTGGGAAGTCCACATCCATAGGTTTACTTATTTTAGCCAATAATGCAGGGGGAGTGTCTGTTGGCTCTGGGGAAAAGTTTCAAGAGACCAAGGAGCTTCTTGTCCATATACCAGGATGCTCTAGTGATCTTGTAAGTGGCCTAGGCGAGCCTGCTAGAGTATGGATGGCCACATGGAACAGAGACAAGTGAATACTCCCAGCCATCTAGGGATCAAGCAACTTCCAGAAGACACTGATCTGGTTAGAGGGACTGAGTTGTTCCCAGATCAGCTAGATAAGGTATCAACAGAATCGTCTAGTTGACATGTTAATGATAAAAAGTCTTTTTGCTGGTTTTAAGCTACTAACATTTCAAGTGTTTAATATCAAGAAATACCTGATTTGCATAATTTAACTTTAGTGAATACTAGCTATTCCACAAAACAAGGAACTTGAATCAATGTGAAAAAATAAATTTTGCCTTGTATTTTCTGCTTAAGAAAACATGATATTTTTAAATGTATGCCTGTTGTAACCACTAAAAATACATAATACAAAAGCTTTAAACCTTTAGAAAGACTTGTCTGATGTGGTTCATTCTTTAAGTTGACATATAATGCTACTAGGCAAGAAAGAAACCAGGATTTTACAATGACAAACTCAGGGGTACTCAACATATTGTAAACTAGTAGGTTAATATGCATTAAAGGTATAACCCAATTATTGAAATCTACTTTTTAAAGGTTTTTCAGAAACATATCATTTATGTGGTGAGATGAGCACCTTGAAAATAACATCATTGATGACCACCCTAATTTTCATCAGAGAGCCTTTATCCAGTAACTGATGGGAGCAGATGCAGAGATCCACAGCCAAGCACTGGGATGAGCTCCTGGAGTCCTCCTGAAGAAAGGGAAGGGAGACTGCATGAGGCAGGGAGGGTCAAGGGTCAAGGTCATGACAGAGGAACCCACAGACTGCTGACCTAAGCTCATGGGAGGAAGTGAACATTGGACCAACAGGGAGTCTCCATGGGAACAACCTAGCCCCATGTATGTGACAGTGATGTAACTTGGCCTGTTTGTAAGACCATTAGCGGTGAGGATCAGGACCTGTCCCTGGTGCCTAGCTTGCTTTCAGGAGCCTGTTTCCCATGCTGGATTATCTAGTCAAGCATTTTTGCAGGAGGAAGGGCTTGGTCCTACCTCAACTTGATATGCAATGATTTGTTCAAGTCCCTGCAAAGTCTGCCCATTTCTGAATGGAGAGAAGAAGGAGTGGATGGGGAGAGGGTAAAATGAGAGTGGGGAAGAAGGGATGGGAGGAGCCTAGGAAAGGGAAAATGTGGTCTTGGTTGGTATGTAAAATAAGTAAAAAAATACTGTTAATTAAATATTTTTTCTTTAAAAAAAGGAAAGAAAATACCATCATTGTTTCTTGAGACCATCCAGAACCCCTTTGAGGAGGCTTTTGAACCAAGTCACATGGAAAGTCAATTTCACTAACTCTCCCAACACAGTAGAGAATAGTGAGAGACCCCTGAGAGAAGTCACCTCTTGGGGATCCTGAAAGTTGCCCTTTCCCTCAAAGAAAAGATCTGAGAAGGGACACATGTTAAGTTATCATGTTTGAACCATGTGATCTCTGCCATAGCAACTTGTCTAGCGTGCCTTGCTGAAGGCCAACAAACCACATGCAACAGAGACGGACTAAATGGTCCCAACTAGCTTTAGTCTGTAGGCTTCTACGACATCCTCCTGTTGACTGGAGGTGAGATAGAAGATCCTCCCAGAAGTAGAAAAAGGTAAGATCTCCTGAGTAAATTTGGAGCATAGGAGAGGATTAAAGGAAAGGGGAGGGTCAGGAAGGGGAGCAGAGAAAAATGTAGAGCTCAATAAAAATCAATTAAAAAAAAAAAAGAAGATCCTCCCAGATGAGCTGGATCTGGAAATGATCCCATGACCCCTAGTGGCCCTGCAGATACCTACACAATGTTAAATCCACTATGGTTTCCTGAGTCCTTCTCTGAGACTTCATACTCTTGTCTCTTGCATTTTGCCTAGCCTTCTCTGAGACTCAGAGAATCCTATGTTGTAATAGGAGCGGTGGGGCTGCGTCCCCAGCATCCCGGCCGCCTGCTTAGCTTATGCCCCGAAATAACAACACACAAACTATATTCATTTAAACACTGCTTGGCCCATTATATCTAGCTTCTTCTCAGCTAACTCTCGCACCTGGACTAGCCCATTTCTAATAATGTTTGTAGCACCCCAAGGTGCGCTTACCGGGAAGATTCTAGCCTACGTCCATCCTGGGTCGGAGCTTCATCGCATGTGCCTCAGAGAGCAGAGCTATCGAGTCTGAGCTCACTTCCTCTTCCTCCCAGCATTCTGTTCTGTTTACTCCACCCACCTATGTTCTAACCAATAAAATGGGTCAAGGCAGTTTCTTTATTATAATTAACCAATGACCTTTCTCCATCAGTCCTACCCGACTGCCAGCTAAGTCTCTGATCCAGAACTGGGTACCCACACTACAGAGAGGTCTGAGGCCAGGCAGGACCTCCATCTCTTCTAGTCTTTCTCTTTTGCTTCTGGCCATGCCATCCTTGGCCACCATTAAACTGAAACAACTGGGCAGGCTGAGACTCCAAAACTTTATAATAAAGACAAACCAAGATACTTTCTCTTAATACAAATAGGGATGTTGAAGAAGTCTAGAATATTCTGGGCAGGCAATGAGCATAGAGCAAGAAAATGTCCCTGGGTGATGGTCACATCAAAGGACAAGACTGTGAGACAAATACCCCTTTCCTTGACACATCCCTCTCAGTTATGGGAATTTATGGGTGAAACAAAGTAAACTTGAGTACTGAAGATATATAGCTCAGTATATAGCTCAGTATAGCTCAGTTGGGAGAGGGCTTCCATAGTAAACCCAAGCCCTGAGTTCAGTACCCTGTCCTGCATACCACTGTGGTGGCACAGTTCTGTAGTTCTAGCAGCTGAAAGGTAGAGACAAAAGAATCAAGGGTCAAGATCACCGTTGGCTACATAATGAGTTCAAGGCCAGTCTGGGATATGTGAGACTATCTCAAAAACAAATACGGGGATTTTTTTTTGTCTTGACTCTTACAGAAGAAAGTTGGGAGACCTAACAGGGACCAGAAATATCTTCTGCATTAGATAGATTTGAAGTGAAGCCCTGTCTTCTTATTTCCCATCTTCATATCATATGGGTGACTTGTTCCCAGGAGACAACACATCACACTTCCACTAGCTGCAGGCTACCAGCTAAGATTCCATCTTAGCTACAGCATCTCGCATCTTCCTGATGAGTTCCTGACAGGACTGATAACTGCATCTGAAGACACTGGTCTGTGGGACTTTGATCAGACTCATTCTTGACTCACCATTTTCCCCAAAGGATGAAATAGAAGAGCTACTCAAAAAGCCCTCATGCAAAGGAAAATGGGCTACACAAAAATTCTTTTGTCCTTGACTACCCAGCTAGCC
Organism: Neodon shergylaensis; assembly: GCA_025134845.1. Lineage (NCBI taxonomy): Eukaryota > Metazoa > Chordata > Mammalia > Rodentia > Cricetidae > Neodon > Neodon shergylaensis. The sequence goes on from JABTXL010006377.1 coordinate 790,909, forward strand.
CAGAGCTCCCAGGAGCCCTGTATGTTCTGATTTAACCTGTTGGCTCGTGAAACACTGCTCTCAGATCCTGCCTTTTGTCTCTCAGTCCTGCTCTGAGTCACAAAGGATGGTGTTTCCCATATTCCGTCCTCAGCAGGGCCTCATCCTATGAAAAGCTTTGACAACTACAGTTTATATTCCCAGGTCAGATCCTATAAGGCCACCATGCTTTCTGCAGTACAGACCCTCATTAACTGTCCCAACACTGCTCTGGCTCCTACAAATGACTTCTGAAAGGATCCTTTATTATTCTATTGGTCAAGTCTAGCAATGGCAGCTACTTCCAGCTGTTGCTAATTTCGGAAATGCCCCATCCCCTGTTTAGCTTCTCACCTTGTGGAGGTATATGTTGACAGTCAACGTGACAGGATCTAGAATCACCTTGGAGACAAATCACTGCGCCTGACTTTGAGGGAGTGTCTGGGTTAGATTATTTGATATGGGAAGGCTCAATCTAAATAGCTTGCAGCACTATCGCACAGTGCTAAACTGAATAGAAAAGAAGAAAGCGAGCTGAGTACCAGCATCCATTTCCATCTGCTTGAGTCCTGAATGCGGATGCGATGCGATGTGACCGGCCTCTTCACACTCCTGTTGCCATACCGTCACACCATGGTGGACTGCACCCTGTGAGCTAAAATCAAGCCTTTGGTTGTTTGTTTTTTTTTTTGTTGTTGGTGGTGGTGGTCAGATATTTTGTCATAGCAACCAGAAAAATAGTTAATGCAGACTTTCTGTCTTCGTACACAATTTCCTACCAACCTCCTTCTGCTGGGATGCCTGGCGTGTTCTCATGTATTAACTAAGAGCACAGCTGATGATGACAATCTAACCGAACCTTTTGTGCATCTTTATATTTCTTCCCCCATGGACTGGCAAACTGTGGGCATTAGACCCAAAGCCTGCTTTTGGAAGTACTTTGCCCAGACTTCAGACATTCTCAGTCATTTAAGTGCCACATTCCCCAAATGGGTTTGTGGTATAGAGATAGTATTGAGTAAGGGCAACAGAAGCTCTGTAGTTCACAAAGTCAGTGATGTTTCCAGCTGGTTTTTTGCAGGTTATGTTTGCTGACTTCCACACTAAATTAAATAAAGCCCTCAATCCAGGCCACCCTGTCCCTTTGACCACTGTAGTTGTGAGCAGTATTGCCCAAGGGGAATACGGACTGTGAAGCTTAATATTTTCCAGTCATTAGAGTAAAAAGAAACCAGCAAAATCAATTGTAATAAACTAACTGAAAAAGAATTGTCGCTGGGTTTATACATGTTAAAAACAATTGAGTTATTTTTGTATTGTTTTCAAATCCCAGCGTGAACTCCACCCTGACATTGAAATCTTATTTAAAATGGTAGATTTTTAGTGCAAATCCTATATTTCTATGTGGGTTTTGTAAAATTTACTTTCAGAAAGGCAGATTCACAGTATTCATCTATCAGAATAAATAAAGAGCAAACTGACAAAACTGAATTTTGGAGAAGCAGAAAAATGAGTGTATTCATGTATTACCAGTGAGGATGCAACATGGTGTATAACCAGTCTGAAAGGGTATTCGATAGAACAAACTTCCAGCCAATGTATGATTCAGCAATTGTACTCAAGTGTTTACGCCAATTAAACAGAACCTGGATTTACATACATACATACACACACACACACACACACAAGATCAACCACAAACTGGAAAAACAAAAAAAGAAAGAGAAGTTCTTCAGCAAATGAATAGTTAACAGATTGTGATACAAACACAGCATGGGATTTCACTCAGCAATAAAAAGGAGCAGAATATTGCTACATACAGTCATGGACACATCCCAAGCCCCTAAGTGAGAAGATGGTCCATTGGGTAAAGAAAGTCTGAGGTCTGATCTGAGGCAGCCACATAAAAATCTGGGTACAGTGCTGGGAGTGGTGGGGTACAGTGGGCAGAGACAGGTGGATTCCCAGAACTTGCTGATCAATGACTGTAGCCACTCAGCAAGCTCCAGGCTGGGTGAGCGAGCTCTGCATGTCTGTGGGTATGCATGTGCCACAGAATACATGTATGAAGGACAACTGAGAAAGTCAGTTCTTTCCTTCTGTCATGTGCATCCCATGGGTCAAATTTAAGTTGTCTTTCAGGCACAATTCCTTTGTCTATTTTATCACCTGGCAGGCCCACTTTGGATCATGTCAGATAGCTGCACCTGAATGAATCTACAAAATGTAGTTCAAATTTAAAGAAAAGACTCATATAGCCAACTTTCTCTGATAAAAGAACATTATCTAGCCAGGTAGTGGTGGTCCACGCCTTTAATCCCGGCACTCGGCATTAAACTTCAAACTGTGAGTTAGAAGTCAGCCTGGTCTTCAAAAGCTAGTTCCAGGAGAGTCACCAAAGCGACAGAGAAACTCTGTGTCAAAAAGACAAACAAAACAAACATTATCTAATAGGTGAGTAAAATGCAATTTTTTAAACCTACGCTAATTAAGTTTCACTAAAAATTAAAATTCTTTATTCCTTTCTGATACCAACAAAATTCCAAGTACCAGCGCCCACCCGAGGCTAGTGGGCAAATCACTGGACAGACGGCTCTAAGTCTATACCCAAATGGATGACATACAGCTAAATTTGCGACCTTAGGATGGCTCCACAAAACGACGTCCAGAAAGCACACTTCTGCAAAAACACACATTTCTCTTCTAATAAAGGTTGTAATTTCAAAAAAGGTGATGAAGCCTCTAGGGTATGAAGAACTAAACAGTTGTGACAAACTATTTGTAGACATGCATCGTTCCCTCTAGCTGGCTCCTTAGCCTGCTACCACGCGGCTGTCTCCAGGAAAAGATACATATTTCCCCTAAACTTCCCTTCTTAAGAAAAGGAAAACGTCTAAAATGACGGTGAATTAGTTCAGATTACCACGCTTCCTTCTTCTGCATGAATGGCAGCATGTAGCGTGATAATGAGTGGGGACAGCAACCATTCACATGACGACTGCTGCGAAAGGTTCTTCCTATGACAACTTGACAAATGAAATCAAGATGAGGCGGACACCCTGGAAACAAAGGAAGGGAACGCTCGGGGCTCCTCTGCGTGCCTGGCTGCCTGCTCTGTGGAGGGATCCCTGGAGGCAGATGGGGAGGCTTGGGGTCTGGAGCACTGGGGAGGGGACTGTGGGGTCCAGAGGTCCTTGCTGTTCTTGGTGGTTGTTGTGACTAGCAGCACAGCCCCATCCCTAGACGGTGTGACTTGTTAGGCTGCTGTACATGCACTGTCACTGAAGAGATAGAGTGAGGTCAGGTCCTTCAAATGAACAGAAACAGGACCAGAGTTTGAGAAGATAAGAAGGGGTAACCTTGGAAGGAGTTAGAGCAGAGTATATTGTCTGGAAAGAAACCTCCATCCCTCAGTCTGTCAAAGGCCCTCTATCGCTGGCTTTCTTGACTCTGGGCTTCATGAGATCGCTCCACTCAAGCTGGAACAGCATTAGTATGACCTGTGAACCCTTGCTTCTGCTATCTCATCCTACCAATGCCCATGCACCATCTCCTTTAATCAGAGTCTTGAAAACTGAACCCAATTATACATGTTTCATATTTGGGGCTATATTCTCCACACTCATGATAAACACTTGCCACGTGTTTCCAGTGCTACACCTCACATCTTCATCATTCCTACTTTAATTCTCACAAACCTCAGGCAGGAATCATCACATCTGTTTACAGACAGGTAAACTCTGGATCAGAGCTGTTACACAGCTAGAATAAGGTCACCCAGCTAGCGCTATCAGGGTCAGTATCCAAACTTGTCATCAAAACCTTTGTGTGTGTGTGTGTGTGTGTGTTTGTCTTAATTTTTTGTCTTAGTAGTCTTAACTTGGCACATAATCATTTAGTCAAACAACATTTAAGGGGAGTCTATATAGATGCCAGGCAATGAGCTATATTATAAGGGCCCAGGAGATTAATTTAAATGATTCTTACAATATAATGTCATAAAAATATACAAGGAGTTTAAGATTTCTCAAAGACACATCAGGCAGGAGTGCAGGCTACATGGAAGTTTCTTAGGTCAAAGCAAAGGCAGGAGGTGGGGACATGGGGATAAGAGATGATGTAGTTTAGATAGAAAAGCATCATGATTAAAGGTGCAGCGTTATGAAAGTCCATGGAGTGCTCACAGTTCTTTAGCAGCATTCTGGGAGCATTGCCAAGGATGGGGTGGGAGGTTTCCTTTGTTGAGTGGAGCAAGTAGGGCTAGAAGCTATTCTACAGGTAACTTGAAGCCACAGAAGGACTTTGGAGTGGAAGATGAGCAGACCATGTGGGTCTCTCTTTTCATTTACTCAAGCATGCATTGAGTACCAAACATTGTGCTGAAACTGGAGACACAAGTAAGAGTTTTTAAGATGAATGATGGGGAGAACCAAAGAAATCAACTGCTATTTCAGAAAACTACCAAACACTTAGCAGAGTGTGACAAAGAATGGGTCAGGGAGCTGGGAGCACTCTTTGAAATAGGAGGAAGGGAAAGTGGTGGGTGTTAGGAGAAGGGGAGCTGGTGTCCCTGGAAGGCACACAGGGAGCAGAAGGTACCTTCCAAGTGTGAAGTGACAAGATTGAGGATTATTCTAAACATGCGATTAAACTATTCTGCACCTTACTGGAATGAGGCCAGGTACAAGGAGAGTCATAGCTGGGACTTTGTGAATCTTTAGATAGCTGTGCTTCCAATAATGCCCAGAAATTGGTAAGAAAAAAAAAACATAATAAATTTGTGGAGAAAAGAATCTGAATTTGATTTTAGAAACACTGAGAGGAAACTGCCAAAAATTCACCAAAGAAAGTTGTATAGATGGAAAATACTGGGGATAGATTCCAGCACATAGGGTTGATGTCATACTTTTTATTATTTTTTTCACTGCTAGTAGTTATTTACCTAATAATGGTCAATGTTGAAAGAGACTGACTCCAAAAATTGAATACTTTACTAAGTATAGATTCCTAAAGCAATTCTGTTACGCCGGCCTTCTTATCTCACAGGTGTCCCGAATGGTTCACATCTGTAACCCGAGCGGACAAGTGTCCAATGGCTTTATCCAAAAGCTGTATTTTGTGTGATGATGCTGTCGTGAGAGAATGAATGAAATATGTGCACTAAATCCTCATGCTTTTACAGGGGTGTTGATGATCTGAGGTGGATGTGTACGTTTTTACAGTTGATCCCAGTATGTTCTTGAGACTTCCAAGCTCTTAGAAGTTTCTTTGCCTTTGATCAGCTGTGGTCTTTGTAATCTCATTACCAATAGCATCATTTTGACACCGTCATTTATTTTTATTCTTATGTTGAAGCACAATAAGAAGTAGGAGGTACATTTTCTGATCTTTTGGATCAATAATTACAGAAAAATATAGTAACTCTGAGGTGGTGTTACAGAGGTATTGATTTCAATATCATGAAAACTCAAGTTTAAAATTTCATGTGTTAGTTTTGAACTTAATAATAGTCTAAAATAAGACTTTGCTATGCTGAAATTTCATTATATTTAAGGACATATCTTTTAGAAAGAGAATTGAAGTCTCACTTTCAGCAACAACCATCTACATGGAGAGAAAGAGTTCTGACCTATGACATGAAACTGTTGTCGCTGAAGAAACTGAAGTTGGAAATAAAGCAAGGCTCCTCAGGCCTGACAGATACTGGGAACAGCTCCTGCCCTGTTGGGATAGTTGGAAATTTAATAGTTTTAGCTAAGCTATCGCATTAACTCTAAACCCAACTGCTCCAAATGGAAAGAAGAAAGGATTTGGAGACTGCACATGAGATCTTTAAAAGTTAAAGAATGGCTTTGTACAACTGTTTGAAGTCAAATTTAAAAGCCATGTAAGTATTGTATGGGGTGATGTACCATCTATTACAGCCTAGAGAAAGGCAGGAGGCCTGAGAGACTAGCAAAGCCTGTTTGAATGACAGTCCACAGACAGCCCAAAGCCTGAGAATGAACATGCTGACAAGCTGTTTCATATGTTCATATTTGCCTTAATATTATTTTTATGCCACTGAGAAAATGACACGCCCTACTATGATGACATGAAAACCAGGTCATCACACCCCAACTACAAACTCCCACCTGCTTCCCACAGGCCATACTCTCTGCTCTCCTCCTGGCCAGTGTGAAGAGCCCTTTGTGTGATTGACATGGGCTATTTGCCATGCTTCCAATGTCTTCACTCTTCACAAGGGCCCTTTTCTTTCATTCCAACTCTATTTTAATTTTCAGTCCCATTTTTGTTGTTGTTGCCTGCTTTCTAGTTAAGAATAATAACTGCATATTATGGGTTTGTGATCTTTCACCCACAATACCAAAAGATATATATGTATGTTTATATAGAGAGAGCTTGTACTACACACACACACACACACACACACACACACATTTGCTGATCCTTGTTCAGCAGCCTCCTGCCATGGAAATTCACACTTGGAATAAACACTTTTGCATTGTGGAGTGGAAATATCAGCATGAATGATTACAGCATGCCTAGGTGCTCTGTAACAGAAATACACCCACTGTATTACATTTGTAAAAATGGAAAGCAGTTGCATTTTGAAAAGTGTCTGACCTCCTGTACTAGGGGTGAAGAATTATACGCTTTCACTGTCTTTCATATTAATCTCAATATTTAGAAGCATTTGGGAAAGTATTTACATTGTGTACTTGATTAATCCAGAGGCTAAATTGAAACACCAGTGGTTTCCTACTTAATAAGTTCACCTACAGAACTGTGGTCAAATTCAAGCTGCAGTAATACATTAAGATGCATTACAGTGTCTAGACACACTTCATATACCATCTAATATTCCCGGAGAACGTCTGCTGCCCAAGCATATTATTTTCTTAATGAAATAAACCTCAGACATGCCTGTGAGACTCCAACAACAGACAGAATGAGGAAGTAGCTGCAGCCTGCCTCTGCTCCCCCATCTCAGCGCTTCCGAGGGCAGCTTTGCAGTTCCAGGCGCTGCTGGGTAAACGCTTTCATCATAGATGAGCGTGTGTCCCATTTGCTCTGCGGTTAAACATGAGCTCCACTAGTCCTAAGTGAGGTCACAGTTGTGGCCACTCTTATTTTCAGCCTATCCCCAAACTCCCATGTATTGTTATCATCTTGGTTTGGTTTAAACAGTAAAACTTGGGGTACTTTTCTAAAAAAGTACTAGCGACAGGAATCACATATAACAAGATTAGGAAAACTTTTAGGAGGCTCATCTGCCAAATTCTTTGCCCATCGAGCCCTCATTAGGCTGAGAAGGGCACCATGGTAGAGGGCAGCCACGCAGAGATGTGGGCATCATACAGCAGGGGGCAGGTATCCGCACACGTGACCTTTCAACAGGACAGCCCCTCCATTTTCTCATCTCTGCAATGACTCCCTACTTGTGAGAGTCTTTGTGAAGATGGGATGTAATTTCCCCCTGAAGCTCACAGTTCCGTGTCTGATACACAGCTCTCCCCGACTGAGTGCACCCGGCAGAACCAATCAGGCTTGTCTGTAAGGTCGGGAGGCTGATTTCATCACCCACCGATGCACTCAGAGGAGAACCCACCTTCCCATTCTCCTGCCTGATACCGGTGTGTTCTGATTTTTGGTAATTAAAAGAAATCAAGGTATGCTTTTGACAGGAACACTGAGAGCAGCAAGTCTCTGGGGAACAGGAGAAGGGATCAGAAGGCAGGGGGTATGAGTGGCTCCGACAGTTTGGAAGAGACCTGCCAGAGTAGGGAATCATTTAGTAGGGGAGAGATTTCATTCTTTGAAACAATTTTCCAAAGACTGACTACAACCAGGTAGATGGACATCAAAGCAGGATGAAGTCCCGAGGAAATTTAAAATAAAATGCGACTGCCTCATATCTGTCAAGAGCAGAGTGACAGGCTTAGACGGCTCAAATTTCCTTTCTTCATCGAGACTTCAGTTTCATTCATGGTTCTGATGAAGCAGAAATCTTCAGAGACTCAAAAACTATGTTGAGCTATAGCAAGAAGATATCTTCTTGGGCATCTGGTGCCAAGTATAAAAATTATGTGCACAATAGTTATTTAAGCTGTGTAGGTCAATGTGTATGTGTGTGTGGGGGTAACATTGGGTCTCTTCCATTGCTCTCTCCAGTAGAAACAGAAATCACTGATAAACTAGACTAGCTTCGCAGTAGACTCCAGGGCTTTTCTTATCTCCTCTTCTTTGCCCAAGTTTTAAGATACAGGGAATCAGAACTACATCCTCAGTTTGTGTGGCCAGCATTTTACTGACTAAGCATTCTTCCCAAGACTCTAAGTCATGACTTAGAGAGACGGACATTGCATTGCATAGGAAATGGGTAAACAATGCAGAGCCTGGGGAACAGAACCAAGCCTATGGGTCAAGGGGAGAGTAGAAAGCCAAGACACAAGTGTTTGTTCCAGACGAGGCAAAGCACATTCTCAGAGCTCCAGGGATGAGAAGGGAGAATCTCATGATGGTGACAGAGTCCGAGGAAGTGGCCATGTGGACTGGTATACAGACAGCAAGAACAGAAATGCAATGAGAAGAGTGTGAGAGGCACAGGTCTGATCCTGGAATGGATTTATGAGGCAGTTCATGGCTGGTTGTCATGACAATAAACAACCGGCACCTCCCACCTTTATATCACCGGAGTGGGTAAGGGAGGGGCCAGTTCTGAGCTGTGACACATCTAGGGAAGACAGGTGTTTAAACTTTAAGAGACTGAGTAAAAGCACTCCGGGGCTGAAAATACTAGAAAACGCTAAGCTGTGGTGATGGCTATAAGCCAAGGCAAACAGGCATGGCTCTGAACCGCTGTGGAAGCTGCAGAGAACGTTCACTCCTGAAAAGCAGGTGAAGAAATGTGACCTCAGCAATGAGCCAGCCCTGAACTACCACCACCAGAAGCATTAGTGGGCAGCAGCATGAGGGCCCAGAGCAATGCCAGACATATGAACTAAACTGTGCTTTGGAAACAATGACCACATTTCAGATGCAATGCCAATAGGCTCTGGAATCCTGAGTAAGGAGGAGTGCCGGTCAAGGCACTCTGAAGGAAGTTTTCGGTTTTCTCATTAGGAAAGCAGAAGAAATGTACCTACACCCTCCACAAAGCTTTTTGGTGGTAGAAATAAAGCTAACCAATATAAGCTAAAAACAGGATCATATCAGTGATGTGGATGCCAGCATGGAACTTCATAGCAGGAACATAGAGTCAGGTATCCCAAAAGAATTAGAATAGAAATCCAGAAAGTTCTGGAAAGCATTCACTCTCTTTATACTTCCACTTGATATTTGCTTCTGTGTACTTTACCTTTTCAGCAAGAGTCTAATGGAACTTGACTCTCTATCACTCCAAAGTTTATATTGCATTTGTGATTAGCAGAGGCTAACTCTTCTATCTACCTCTAACCCAGATTCCTAGGAGAGCACATGATTGTCCCAGTTCCTGCCTTGAAGAGGCAGGTCACATGCACCTGGCTGGTTCTTAGAGCCCTTCTTGAGTCAGGACAGAGGTCAGAGTATAGAGACTATGTCTTTAAAATGAGAATGGGTTGACAGGAAGCCACCAAAGAAAATCAACTACATAAAAACCCATAAAATTACAGGGACTATCATAAAGATGTGCTCAGGCAGGATTATCATGAGATGCTAAGGTAAATCTATCTTAATGCAGTGGAATTGAATGCTGGGTTCCTTGAGGCTTGTGTGAGCTCAGGTAAGTGTTTTCCCTGGGTCGCATACACAGCAGTGTAACATTGGGAGAGCACATAATTAGCTTGGTTATTTAAAGAAGCTGACGTTGGAGAGACTGTGAGCCGCATTGTTTGAGAAATCCCAAAGCAGCCTGCTAAACGGGCTAATGAGAGCATGACAGCCATCCATCGTGAACCCTGTGGACGCAGTGGGGCACCGGAGCTGCCTGCACCCAGTGATGGCAGAGAGCTGTGGCTCACATACACCTCTCCAATGTCATTCAAAGGACCGTGGGTCTGGCTCTCCAACGTTTAATAATTACCTGAATGCCACACAGGTACTGAACTCACTAAACAATCTGATACACTCGGAATAACAAGTTGCATTTGGACAGAGAAAGAATCGACTCTTCAGGCTTTCCTATTAAGCTGCTAACCTTCCCCTCAAAACTAAAACCCAGCTGTCAGCCTCTAGAAAAAGAGGCTTGTTTCAGAATGTACATGGATTCTTCCCTCCCCCACAAAAGTCCAAGGTCGTCAGTGGTAAGATAGCTGTCTTTGGCACAAACTCCTCAGGACTAAGTCAGAAAATCCTTGTTGAAGTGGAAGACCAGCCATTTCAAGCATTTCTACTCCAAACTCTAGAGCATGTTGAACAGAAATCTTCCTTTCGATATGGTAACTGTATAAGCCTGATTTCAGGGATAGAATTGTCATGGTCTTCTGTACTCTTGAATTATAGAGTGAAAGGGGGAAAATATACTTTTCCAAAACCACTGACTGTGATGAAAGCCATACCATTAGCTTTATCTAGCACTGTGGACTATAGATAGCATGGTTGAAAGTATTGTCAGTAAGATTATTTATGCTCCATTGCCCTTGCTGGTACTGTCAAGCTCGACACAGCCTAGAAGAACCTGAAAGAACGGAGGATCACTTGAGTATTGTCTTTAACAGGACAGTCCGTGGGCATGTCTGTGAAAGATTGTCTTAGTTGACACAGAAAGGCCCAGCCCACTGTGGGTAGTACCATTCCCTAGCTGAGCAGGATAAGAAACTTGGTGAGCATGACCCCAAGCAAGCCAGAAGTGGAGCCAGGGTGCAAGTGGGCAGAGAAAACAACCCTCCTCCATGATTTCTGCTTCAAGTTACTGCTTGAATTCCTGCCCTGAGTTCCCTTGATGATGGACTGTGACTTGTAGGCTGAAACAAAACCTTTACTCCCTTAAATTGCTTTTGGTCATGGTGTTTGCCACAACAACACAGTGAACTGTCACTACTTAATGGCTTTTTTTTTAAGTGCTCCATGAAGAAGGAAATGTAACTAAGGCACGTTCCCTCTTCTTTGCAAATGATTTATAACCTAGTACAGATCAAACAGTCTAGAGTTTATAATGATTACCAGTGGTCTCGGATAGTGAATAAGCATGGCAATTACCCGGAGGGAAAGAACGCCAGCAGGGATCCAGCATTAAAAGATGTGAGTTAAGCATGATGCTGAGCGAAGCCTGGGCTCGGTAGGTGCACGCCCAGCTGAGTTGGAGGATGGGTGGAATTGCAAACTAGAGGAAAGAAGAGAGCTTGCTGTATCTGTGGGAAAACACAAGAGGGGACAACCAGAACACTGAAGTAGAGACTACAGGACAGCTGTAAGGAGAAAAGGTTGCTACCTACCAGGCAGCATCCTGCAGCCACGATAGATATTGCCTCCTAGAGACAGTTGACAGTGTCCCAATGCCTGGAGACTTATTATTACTATTACTGTTATCATTATTTTATTATAACAAAAGAGGAGGTACTTGAATCTAATGGTTGTAGGTCAGAGATGCAGATTAATCCCCATGACAAAGATCTTCCCTCCACAAAACTTCACAGGTGCTCCCATAGATTAAGCTGATAGGAAAGGAAGGGCTTCATGGGTACAAAAGGCTGTGCAAAGTAGAAAAGAAAGGGATGGAGAAAGGTTAGCTGATGAGGGCTTCTGCTGTTAGATGGGAGAAGAGGTTCTGGGCTGAGGAGATAGCTCAGTTGAATAAGGTCTTCCTGCACAAGCGTCATGACCTTAGTTCGGTCCCCAGCACCCATGTAAGAAGGCCACGGTTGTTGATATAAGCCTGTATTACAGTACTGTAAAGGCAGAGACAGAAGAACCCTGGAGGCTGACTGGCTTGCCATCCTAGGTGAATCAGCAAGATATGTTTTTGTTTGTTTGTTTGTTTGTTTAAAAAAGCAAAGAGATCCTGTCTTAAAAATCAAGGTGGAGAACTAGCAGGGAAGAAACCTAAGATTAACCTTTGTTCTTTACATTCAGGTTAACACATGCATCACTGCACAATACGCAAACACACACATACACAAGAAGTTCTAATGCACTAGTGTGCACTGGGACCACTCAGGAAATGCTAATAAACTATACACTTTAGAGATTAAAGACGGTTTTAAATGTCTTACCATAAAGAAGTAATAAACTTTAAAGAATATAGATACATTTAACCCCATCTGAGCATGAACACTGTGTATTATTGAAATGTCTTATCTACTCAATCATGTCTACAACTGTATGTTCAGAAGAAAAGCCTTCAGTCTCTCTCTGAGAAGATTCTATTGCACTGAACCGCAATTAATGTAGAGTCAAAATACCAAGAATAAAGGGCAGTGAAGTGTTCAGCTCTAAATGAGAATCTCTACTACTACCTCTAAACCTCAGGGAACATCATAAGAGGGGGCAAAAAATAGCAGAGATGAGAGATTTGGAAAGGCACATTGCAGAAAGATGTCTTCTTGATAGGAAGAAGCTGTTGCTTTCACGAACTCACTAGAGCTGTGGTTACCCCTGAAAGGCCCATGTAAAACTGAGCCAAGCAAAATTTCACAATGGAAGGAAGGAGGACTCATAAGGACCCACTTTTCTCTGAGGGATATTTACAGTCCTTGGTTTCTAGGGGAAGATGTATCACTTTCTCCAGCCATTGATAAGTTGCCCCCGGTCCAGTAAGTACCACCCCAACACACACACACACATCCATACTCACGCAAGCAACTCTAGCTAAACTCAGTTGGTCCCCACACCCACAAAAAGCCATGCAAGTATGAGACAAATGTATGAAGAAGTCAGGTTTCATTGGGAGGGGGAAGGAGAGCAGATGTGATTTGAACAGGACTAAAATTGTTACGATATCATATATCTCATATGTGATGGTCAAGGGAAATGTATACATAAACCAGCGTAAAGAGATTAAAAAGAGGGAGGATGACCACTGTTTAAAATAAAAATAGGACATAGAGCTTAAGGTCCCTCTTTCAAGCCTCAGCTGCAACTTCACTCTGTTAAAGGTCTGATCATTCCCTATCACCATGGTTTTACCTCCCATGATAAATCATGGTCAATCATAAATAAAAAGGTTCAATGGAAAATTCTATAATTAAAGTTTATTATTAGGGTGCTGTATAACAACAATTTATAGAGACTGCTTGCCAAGCTTTGGTATAAACCCACGAATAAGGATAGCTCCTTGAGAAATGCAGGAAAAACTCTCATTTTTCAAATAGTCATATGGTCTCTGTCTGGAAGTTCTCCCATTTCTTACTGCTGGTCTGAGACAGAGCAGTCCTTTGAACACCAGCTGTTCATCATCAGTATTAGAAGGGTGAGTCAAACTAAGACTTTCCTATTGACAACCTGATACCTTTAGGATAATGCTATGCATGATAATAAAAAAAAATCATAAAATATTTTGAAAACAGCCATTTCTTACTATTTTTGTTCTGATACCACCCTGCTATGATATTTTTCATAGCATCTACCCATATAACATTTTCTGAAATGGGATAGGTCAAGATTTGAATGTATATTGACTGACCATCTCAGGATCATCCAGGTGCCACATGCACAGGGATTTTGCGCATTCTTTTGCCTGCTATAATCTTGATCTAGAGAGTCTCCCACCTGGTTTTTGAAAAGCAGGAGTTCTTTAGATGTTTATAAAAATTATCAAACAACAGCATATGTGTTATATATGCTAGTAAACATAGGCAGTGTGATTACTTTATTCATGGAAACAACACAGGTTGGCTCTGTGGTCAAGTCTGATAAGACAGATATAAGCCTACACTTTTCCTGAGACACAGGCTAGAAACAGAGGCAGGCAGTAGGGAAACAGTGACAGCAAAGGTGACAAGGACTCCAGCTGAAGTGTGAGAGCAGAGTAGGAGAGAGCTGAGAGCCAGCACAGGGTTGGGAGGGAGATGTCATTGCTGCTTATCAGTGAGGAGACAAGAAGGTGGCAGGATGGTTCCATGTCATCGGCTTGAGAGCAGAAGAGATATTTTTAAAGATTATTCTTAGTGTATTTATGTATGGTCTAGTTTTGTTTCTGTTGCCTTGATAAAATATCCTGGCACAAGTAACTTATATGAGAAAGTGCCCTACTTCAGTTTATAATTACAGGTGACAGGCCATATTTGTGGACAAGTCAAGGCAGGGACAGCAGATCAAATCATATCCAAGAATAGAGAGATGCTCTGCTCAATTATGTCCACTGTCAACATAGTTCAGGATCTCCCGCCTAGGTAGTAGTGGCACTCAGTGTAGACAGGATCTTCCCACACTAATTAATGGAAACAATCTTTCACAATCATGCCCATAGGCCAATCCCATGTAGTCAATTCTTCATTGTGACTCTCTTTCCAGATGGGTGACTGACAGTAAAGATAATCATTATAGTGTGTGTGTGTGTGTGTGTGTGTGTGAGAGAGAGAGAGAGAGAGAGAGAGAGAGAGAGAGAGAGAGAGAGAGAGAGAGAGAGAGCATGCACATGCCCCAGTTCAAGCATGGAAGATGGAAGCTTAAAGATAACTTGTAGAACTTGTAGGAATCTTGCTCAGTATGAGTTTTCACATGCTGAGACATCTGGTTGACCCATGAATCTTATGCATCTACAGCAAACCAGAAAGAGGTCTGAGTTTAATACAGTCTAGCTGCTTTGAAGGACAGAGTGAAGAACCACCTCTGCATCTCCTGGGTCTATATAGTTTTATTTTTATTCATAGTAGTTTCTGGCTCTGTGCATGGTATCAAGTCTGATATTTTTGGGTTACCATGCTCCACAAACAAAAACTAGCTGAATGTGTCTATACACCCAAGTCATAGTTACCAGTGATTACCCTCACTGTATAGTAACAGACCCTATAATAGCAGGCAAGTGGGATAGATGGGAAAAAAGAGATGAGTAGAGAAGACACCTGTGAATGTCAGAATCAGAAAATGAGGCTGCAGAAATCCTTGTCTCTCTTGCCCTCCAAAACAAACAAATAGCATTTCTCAAACCCATCCAAATCCAGCACAAAGCCCTGGTTCTCTGTTCAAGTTTTCAGTGTATTAAACAGTGGTAGCAGGTGTGTTTATCTCTTAGAAACAAAGAAAAATTCCCAGATGTTAACCCTGTGCCATACACGGGACTGGCATATCTTAGGTGTGTCTTATTGACATGAAAGGATGACTTCCTAGCATCTAGCAGGCTTTTCCATTCCTAATCATCTAACACTGATTGAAGAGAATTTCCTTGTCTACTTTATTGCGAGAGAAACAATAGTGTTGACACAAACAAAGATCAGAAGAAAATGTACCGTTTTTCAGGGCTTCAGGGAGAGACGGTGGGGCAATTAGACACAATGGGCCACCAGAGAACTCGAGAGAAGGCCCACAGTCATCATCCAGGGACAACCAGAAGAAGACTTAGTGCTCCAGTTTCTCCCTCCGACACTCAAGTCCTCAGTTCGAAACCTACACCGTGAAAACAAACTGGGCAGGAGCAAAGGGATTCTACACAGGTACGTGGGCTCCTCCCTTTGGCTAATCGGAAACAATGAACTCCAAGAAACTGGAATTTCCCCAGAAACCTCATGGTGGGAGAAGGAGCAGACTGAAGCCTGGAGCCAGCTAGAAGAGGATCTTGTCTTTCTGCGAGAGATTGCACAACTTGTCATATCATTGTTCAGTAGAAAGGAGCTGAGTCAGCACTGAAGAATAGAACCATGCCTTGGCCAGAACTGGCTATGTATAGCCCTGTATTTAAACATAAACCGTATGCTGGATGGACCCTAAAGACAGACTTGGTGGTTTTTAGAGCTCTTTCTTCTTACCAATATGTCCCATTTAATAAGTCTCTCTCACTGCACACTGCTAATTGTGACTTTAATTAGACTTTTGAGGCTGAGTAGCCAAGCATAGCTTGTAAGGAGGTGATAAGGCTACAGGTTTTGACCCTACGTCCAGTACACTAGCTTATCTTGGTCATAAACATTGACATCACGTATCCCCTCCAAAGTCGGTGAGCTTTCTCCCAGTAGTTTTTAAATTATCCTTTGCCTTACTGTCTGTGAAAGAACAAAAGAGTTCATGTAGCATATTAGGTTAGAAACTGTCAAGAGTATTTTTACATCAACCTTTACAAAACAGACCAAGCTGTAATTTCGAGAAATTACACAGTAGTTCGTACATGTGTGTAGAACAAAGCATTCTGTTCAAAAAGGAAAGACTGAAAAGAACCCATTTAAAAATCACTTATGTCCCCAGTGGTTAATAATGGGCACATTGTATGAATAGGCACTATCCTTTTATGAACTGGTGTGTTTTATTATGCTCCCCACATTTCTTACTATTATTGTGTTTATTTTCATACTTTAATTTATTTTCATTTTGCATGTGTATAGACCTATCTGCTATGGCACACATGTGGAGGACAGAGGACAGCTTGCAGAACTTGGTTCTCTCTTTTGGTCATTTGGGCACCAGAGATCACGCTTGGGTCCTCAGGCTTAGTAGTAGGCACCTTTATCTACTGAACCCATGTTATGGTCCCTACCACCACATTTGTAGAAAACAAAAATGTGGAATTGATTTGTTATTCATGCAAACATATGAATTTCTCTAAGAAAAGTCCTTAAGGAAAATAAGAATTCCCTGAGCTGGGGAATAACTCATGTGGGAGAGTTCTTGGCTAGCATCATAAGGAAGTGGGTTTGGTCCCCAGCACCACATAGAATAGGTATGGTAGCACACGTCTTTAATCCTAGCTGTCCATTATGTTGTTGGAAACAGAAGAATCAGAAGTTCAAGGTCCTCCTGTGTTACATAGCAAGTTCAAGGCCAAAATTCTGATGTGTGGGGTTGGGGATGGAGAGTGGAGAAAGCATGGGGATATGAAGAAGGAGGTGGAGGCAGAGACTGAGATAGACAGAGAGAGAAGGAAAGAGAGAGGGGGAGGTAGAGAGAGAAAAAGGGAATGAGGAAAGGAGGTAGAGAGGGAGATGGAGACATATAGATGGGGGAGAGAGATGGAGAAAGACAGATGAAGAGTGAGAGACAGAAAGGAAGAAAAGAATATAAGAAACAAAGAAAAAAGGAAGGAAAGAAGAAGGGAGGAAGGAAGGGAGGGAAGGAGGAAAGGCATTCCTGTCTTACCACATTGAATTGAAACGTACACACATACACATGCCTTTTATATATCAATCATAATAGCACAATTGAATTTAATTTTGTTTGAACAAATATTACTTATAATGTAAGTAAACACCTACATTAAGGCACATGCTGTCTACTGGTCTTGTTTTCTCATGACAAATGAAGACATTCTGTAGAATGGCATCTAAAGATGTCACATTGTTTTGTGGTTAAAAACTATAATGCCTTCTAGTTTATTTTCCATCAAAGCTGATTTACTTCTGTTTTTATTAAATATTTTTTCAAAAGTTCCTCCAGCACTAATTTGTTTCAACATGTCCAAAATTCATTGCATGTCAAAGGACATTGTTGATCTGCTGGGTTACCATCCTTCCTCTCTCATCAGACCATTTAATCATGTGTCTCAAAACCTATGGACTCCAGAAAATGTCTTCTGACCTCTTCTGCAGATGAAAAAAAATTGATCATAGTTTGATTTCCAACTTGCATACAAAATTTTTGCCTAGTTATATAACTGCTTATTCTTTTTTGTGGTACAGGATAGAACGAATATGAAACCATTAAGTCTTTATGTTTCTCTGGGGGGCCTGGGAGATGGATCAGTAAGTCAAAGTATTTCCCTTGCAAGAATAAACACCCTATATGATCCAGCACCCACTTAAAACTCTGAGCATTGTGGTGCCTGCTTTCAGTACCAGTTCTGGGAGCTTCAAGACAGGTGACCCTGGGCATCACTGACCAGTCAGTCTATCAGAATCAGTAAGATTCAGGTTCAGTGAGAGACCTTGGCTTAAAAAATAAGGTCACAGTGATTAAGGAAAACACTGGAACTTAACCTCTGGCCGCCACAAAAGCACATCTGCGCACACACAAATTATTCTAATAATTATCACACACACAAATTACTTGGACAGCTGAACCTTCAATTAGGTGCTGCTGAAACCATTCCAACTAGTGTCAGTACTATTCATGCTTGGCAAAGAGGCCCACACACCATTCCATAGTTTATGATGCATATTTGTTTCATGGATATTTAAAAAAAGTAGTGTTTCATCAATTGACCCAGGATTAAAGTCCTATTTAGGTGATTCATAGTAGAATAAAAAACTCACAGCTTAATTCATTATATAGAGTTTGTTATGCAAGCTTTTGTTGGTTATATATCTGATCTGTAGGGACCTGTCAGTGCTGATATATGCCATAATCTCTCCCTTTTTATGTTAGTACCAAAATCATACAACTATCTTAGCACAGTTCTTGGGTATGGATTGCACCTTTGTTAACAGTTAATGACCCACATGTAATCTCCAAGTTCTGAACAGATCACAAACTTCATTTATCTCTCACTGATGGAAATTTTACAAGCTGTCTTCTATTGCCTTGTGCTTTTTCATGACTTGCTTATTCTCTGATACAGAAATAGATGACACTAGTATTTTCCATAGATCTCCTGGCCTTCATCTCTCCTTTAAACAGCCATCCCTTTGGATTGCCTGCTAATATGAATCAAATCTACAGGAGAAACATTAATTGCTAGTATGTTTTAAGTCTAATTTAAACATTTCTGTAATACTCAGTGTAAACTTTAGCCATCTAAATATCTTCAGGCATAGTTTATGCTGCCCACAGCTTGTCTCCCTTAAAATGACAAATGTCTGATTCAACTGTAGCCCCATCCACTGCTGTCCCCTCTCACAACATCAACATTTACTACCTGGAACTAAGACAGCCCTGATAGTCCCACTCCAGAACATCTGTCTGCAGGCAAATCTCTATTAGTCACTTGTGATTATAAGAAATGGGAAACCTGTAGCTACCTTCATAGATTTAAATGTAATACATAAATGTTGAAAACCAAGAGAACAACAAAGTCCAAGCTGATTGTCATTTAAGCAACCAGGAAGAAAATGTTTTAAATAATACTAATATAGATAAAATTTATATTTTCATCATGCATACACATACATATGTATGTTATATTTATGTTATGTATACCTATATAATCCAAATATTTGAATCTGTTCTTAGAAAGTCCAACATTATTGACAAGATGAGTCTCACACACATGCATATAAGGTTACAATTAAATAGTTTGTTTCTAAGATAGTGTACCAGCGTAGCTGTCCTTAGAGTACTGTATTTTTAAACTGAATGACTATAGAAAATATAAACTTTGCCTCTTACCATATAAGGGTATTTTTCATGAAATCACTTTGTCCAGTGTAAATTGTTCAACAAACATGAAACAAAGTATACAATAGGTAATTAATTCAAATTTGGTAGCATTATCTTGGATTGAGATTCCTAATGACTTTGGATGTTGCTTATTTTTAAAAGGGTCCAGAAAAATCACCTAGGTGTCCTCTTGCAACTTTGATTGTGGAAGGGGGCTGGGTAGTCCAGAAAGGACTTAGTGAGCACAGCAGAAGAATAGAGCACAGGAGAGTTCCTTCCTCTCCTCCACACCAATGCCAGGACATTTCACAGCCACAGAGGTCAGGTGATGGTGTGTTGCTTCAGTGAATAGTGCAGCTAGATCTTCTAGTGGCTTGGTTGTGTGGTTCTGGAGGCAACCCTTACGTTTCTCATACATAACGGTGTAAAAATAATTCTCTCTCAGCTTGGTCAACTTTTTCCTCTGAATAATAAGAAAAGGTATAAAGTAATCAGACCCAGCTTTTTCATCAGACCCCCATATCCATAGGCCTCTAGTTGGGAGATTCAATACAGATATGAAGGCAGTAAAGGAATCATTGCATCTATGCTGGACATATACAGATGTTTCTGTTTTTCTTAATTCTTTTTTTATTTTTTGATAATTTCTCATATGAAGGATATTTTTGTCCTATGCATGCGCTTACTTGCTCTCCTACTGCCAGGGAAGCCTCCCTTCTTACCCACAGGTCCCCTCCTGCTTTCTCATCTTGTGACATTTATGTTGTCTGTTTGGTTTCTGATAAGCCACAGAGTTTGATTAGAGTTTCATTCATGAGTATGGTTGGTAGTTTATTTACTGGGACGTTGGCAACTTGCCAGTGGATACACCACTGAAGGTAAGGACTCCTCTGCCCCCAGCAACTATTCAATGTACATTTCCTACCTGTGAGTTCATGAGTGTAATGCCCATTTTATCATGTCAGAAAGACAAAGACGCTTTAGTCAGTATTTCTCAAACAACATAGTATAACAGCTATTAAATGGTATTTACACAGTGTTAGATATTTTTTGTAGTCTGCAAGTATTATAAAGATTACAAAAGAGTATGTGTAAGCTATAGGTAAATGCTGAGCCATTTTTTCTGTTTTTATAACACAATTCATTATTTATTCTTTTGGAATTTCATATCACACACCCCAATTCGGCTTATCTCCCAGTCCCTCCATATTCATCTCTTACCCCTGCAGCATCCCCCACTTCCTGAAATTAATTAAAAACAAATCAGAACAATAACAAAAACTACCTCACTCCCCTATCTTTCCCACCTCTCCAACACTTCTTCATTCATCCTAGTGCATGGGGGGCTGGGTGTGTCATGAAGTATCCCCTTTTTTCCAATCAGTTCTACCTTCAAGTGTTCATTGCAATGAGTCCAGTTCAAGGCCTCTGGCCTCTGGAATACCATTGTCACTGGACCCTCACGAAACTCCTCTCAGATATCCTGCTGTTACCCTGAGTCATGGAGATCCTACAGCTATGGTTCCAGAGGATTAGTCCCTTCACCAACTCCAACAGGTCATAGAGGGGTAGGTGTTAGTGAGGAATAATAACCAAGGCCCAGGGTGTGGGGCTGGGTGATAGCTGACCTGATCACTGTGGCCTGCTGAGACTGCCCCCTTCAGGTAAGTGCAGAGACAGCTCTCCTAGGCCCATTCCACCTGGGCCAACTCTCCCACACCTGTGGTGTGGGGTAGGGTCAACTCTTGGAGGCGGAGATCTCCCATGAGGGGTGGTCCAGATCTCCTGCTTCAGTACCCAACAAGGGGCAGGCCCAGGTATCCCAAGGCCAGTGAAGAGTTGGGCCAACTCAGAACAGCCCTCAAATTTCAACATGCATAGTTTCTATGACTCTCTGTGGTGACACGGGCCATGGACATCAACAGGACCTATCTGCAGTAGGACCATGGACCCAGACAGGGCCCTAGGCAATAGCTCATCCCAGAAATCACCACGGCCCAGGTGGCATCACAGACCACCCTGATTAGTATGACCCCCACAGCAGCATGGCCCTTGGACACCAACATGACCCCAGGTGACTGATCAGACCCCAGGCATTTTACAGCTCTTGGTGGTAGCATAGGCCACGAACATCAACACAGACCCTGGCTGCACCAGGGCCACAGATGCTGCAGCCTGGGCTGGATGTCACCATGGCCCTTTGTGAGAGTGAGTGCAGGCGACTCAAATCTAATACTAGGCCAGTTTATATTGAGGACTTAAGTATCTGTCCAGGTTAGTATCTTCAGTGGTTCTAGAATCAACTCATCCTGAACTATGAGGAATGCTTTTATTTATTATTAACCATAAAGACTGTATATGTATGTGTGAATATGTATCTCTGTGTATTCACACATACATGCATATATATATATACATACATAAATGCATATAAAATGTCAAATTAGTCTCATCTGACTCCTGTTGCACCCAGAAATCTGTAATTTAGTCAATGACTTATTTTTAGCATAATTCCAAGGCACAGAGAGAAATGAAATCTCTGGAAGGTGAAACCAGCTAACAACACAGCACGACCATTATCTGAAATACATACAAAGGAATCGAGGGGCAGGGAGTCTTTTCTTCCTCTTTCTATAATTGAAAAGCTTAGGTTTCAGCTCGTTTTTTTTCTTTTCAATAGATGCCAAATTAATTGGCTGACTTTATATTCATGAAGCCTGGCAATTGCTGAAGTAATTACTACATAGAATAGCCAGCAATAGAGGTGCGCCATGACTTCTGCTGAGCTATCTCGGGTTCTTCCTAGAGTGATTCCACACACTCAGTCTGAACTACCAGCATGATATCATCTCATCTCTCCACTGATGTGAGAATCCACAAGGTGCCAGTCAAGTAAAACAGAGGATGGGCAGCAGGTCCCTGGAGACAGAAGACAGCAGATGATGTTTTCTGTCGTCTCCTAACTTTCTTTTCTTTGGGGAATTCAAATGTAGAACAACTGCCATGCTTTGGCAGATTTCAGAACCTCTCAACTCTTCCATCTGACTTCTTCATAAACATTTGTTGGCTCAAGAAGAAAATTACTGATAAAAAAATTTTCCTAAGCACTGATGTCACATTTTCATATTTAAAAGTCCCAACAATATTCTAGCTCTATTGGTTCATGTACCCTCATCCATTGCTGGTAGGAATGCAAACTTGTGCAACCACTTTGGAAATCAGTGTGGCGGTTTCTCACGAAATTTGGGATCAACCTACTCCTGGACCCAGCAATACCACTCTTGGGAATATACCCAAGAGATGCCCTATCATATGACAAAAGCATTTGTTCAACTATGTTCAGAGCAGCATTATTTGTAATAGCCAGAACCTGGAAACAACCTAGATGTCCTTCAATGGAAAAATGGATGAAGAAAGTGTGGAATATATACACATTAGAGTACTACTCTGCCATAAAAAACAATGACTTCTCAAATTTTGCATGTAAATGGATGGAAATAGAGAACACTATCCTGAGTGAGGTAACCCAGACCCAAAAAGAGGATCATGGGATGTACTCACTCATAATTGGTTTCTAGCCATAAATATAGGTCACTGAGTCTATAATTTGTGATCCTAAAGAAGCTAAATAAGAAGGTGAACCCAAAGAAAAACATATAGTTATTATCCCTGCTATGGGAAATAGACAAGATTGCTGGGCAAAAAATTGGGACCTTGGGGGTGGGGTGGGATAGGGGTAAGGGAAGAGGGGGAGAGAAAAGTGAGAAGGGGAGGATGGGGGGGACTTGGGGAAACGGGATGATTGGGGATAAAACAAGGTTGGATAGAGGAGCAGGGAATCACATAACTTAATTAAGGGAACCACCTTAGGGTTGGTAAGAGACATGAACCTAGAGTGGCGCCCAGGTGCCCAGGGCAATGTCCCCAGTTAGTTACTTGGGCAGCTGAGGATAGGGAACCTGAAATGACCCTATCCTATAGTCATACTGATGAATATCTTGCATATCACCATAGAACCTTCATCTAGCGATGGATGGAGATAGAGACAGAGACCCACACTGGAGCATCGGACTAAGCTCCCAAAGTCCCAATGAGGAGCAGAAAAGAAGGAGAACATGAGCATGGAAGTCAGGACCACGAGAGGAGCACCCATCCACCGAGACAGTGGGGCTGATCTATTGGGAGCTAACCAAGGCCAGCTGGACTGTGACTGAAAAAGCATGGGATAAAACCTGACTCTCCGAACATGGCGGACAATAAGGGCTGATGAGAAGCCAAGGACAATGGCATGGGGTTTTGTTCCTACTTCATGTTCTGGCTTTGTGGGAGCCTAGCCAGTTTGGATGTTCACCTTCCTAGACCTGGATGGAGGGGAGAAGACCCTGGATTTTCCACAGGGCAGGGAATCCTGACTGCTCTTCAGACTGGAGAGGGAGAGGGAGAGGAGTGGGGGGAAGGGGGAGAGGGGCGGGAGGAGGGGGAGGGAAATGGGAGGCTGGGAGGAAGCAGGGATTTTTTTTTTTCAATAAAAAAAGATAAAAAAAATAATGTTTCACAGTAAAAGCTGGCTGAAGTGGGCCTCTTCTGCTGTACGATGCATACATACATTTCACTGGGACCTTCTGATCTTTTTAGTATTCATAAGATTGGATTTGTTCTATAAAAATTCTTTACAGAGTTTTATAAAAAGTATAAAAATTATAAAAGTATATTCACAAGTGAGTATATTCTTGTCTTAGTTTTCTTCCCTGTTGCTGTAATAAAATATCCCAATTCAAGGCAATTTAAGTGCAAAAAAAGGATTTCTTTAGCTCACGGTTCCGTGTTGTAGTCTATCAGTGCAGAAATTTGAGAGCATTATATCCATGGTCAGAGGCAGAAAATAATGAAGTAAACCATGCAAGTCTGTGTTCTCAGTCTTATTCAATTCAGGATTGCTACCTGGGAAACGTTTCACCCATGGTGGCTGGGTTTTTCTTATTTATTTAACACAGAAGACAGTCCAACATAGGCCAACCTGGTTTCGACACTTGTTTACTGATACTCTGCTCCCACATGTTCTGGACTGTGTCCACGCTGACAATTAAAACCATCAACCACAATGATACATCAGTGCAATCTCCAACGTCAGAAGAAACAAAAATATTGCAGTGTTAACTCTTACAGATGTTGCATATAGACATGCTCCAAGGAAGGTGAAAATATCTTAAAATTTAAATATTGGCAAATTCATAATTCCAAGCATGATAGAAGCAAGTCTAGCAAACTGAAAACTGCATATTGATGACATTCAATATTCACAAGGAAACAAGACCTAATTTAATTAAATATTTGGATCTAATAAAATGTCCATGGAGCTAATAATTGCAATAGAATTTGAGAGGATATCAATGTTTTCATAGTGTTCCTTCTAAACATTTATTGATATCTTACAGTAGATTTATTTGAAAGTTTAAATGGTTTGTTACATATGTGCTTACCTACATGAGCATTTGTGAGGACTGAGAATAAGTTCAAGATGCCTTCCTCACTTCCCCATCTTATTTTTTGAGACTAGACTCTCACTGAACCCGGAGTTCCCTGTTATTTGTAGGTTGGCAGGCCTATCACCTGGGGTCTACCTGTCTCTGAACCCACAGTACTATGATTACAGGGTTACAGATACAACCACCACACCAGGCTTTTATGTAAATGAATGCTGGGGATCTCAAGAACTCATGCTAACCACAGAGCCATCTCCCCATTCCTGTATCGCTTTAGCTAAAATGAAATCAGACAAATGGCAGGTTTGAGCACCCACTGTTGACAATGGGCATGTTATTTCACTGCTAAATAGCTTCTGTTCCTTTCTCTGTGAGAGGGAAACAGATGTTGCTCTCCTCAGAGCAAACTGTGATGACTGCTGAACTGACCAATGTGAAAACAGGCTCCACACAGTTCAGAACCCAGGGAACAGGTGCCAACTGCCTTTCTGGGTGAAAATACCACCCAGGAGAAAATGCTTGAGGAGACTTTCCAGAAGTCAGAGTTTCTAAATCCACAAAGACCTTCTCCATTAGTGATTTTTCATCTGCACAGCAGCCACGCTTTAGATTTCTTTCCTATCCAATCAGAAGAGGTTTGGTCATCAGGAATTTAAGCAACATTGTCTTTCAGCTCAACAATCCTCTATAACTTCTGTGTAAGGCAGGGCGTGAGTAACCTTAGCTCCCTCAGAACAAGAAACTATGCTTTTTTTGTATTCATGGGTTGCTTTTCCACTTTCTTTTGAGAAACCTTTCAAATAGCAGTCAAAAGGGTTCTGTGTGAGCACTGCTCCATGGCCACCCCACCGTGCCTCTGAGTTGGTATGCTGCGCATGCTTGAGAAGCAATGTGAACGCTCCTATTTCATCAGCACGGAAACAATGTAACTAAATGAGCTCTTCCTGTGAGACAGACAATCACACATTTGAAAAGTTCAATTGGATAAAAGGTTTGACTTAGGACAAATGGGGTTAATTTCTACAAACACCATATAAATTATTCTCAGTGACTTCAACAATAACCGGCATTTGTGATGCTGGTTTTGCCTGCCTGTCTACAATATTACCATCAAACCTGTATCTTCCTAACTCACATCTTGTCATGATACTCTTGAGGCTCAGAAATTGATACCCATAAGATGGCACTTTGGCAAGCTAAGCACTTTGAATGAAAGGAAACTGGGAGATCTTAGAAGATGTCTCTGTGTCTAGGTCTCTGAGTGTCCCTGTGATTCCCTCCCAAGGTCAAGGACAGAAGTGGCTCCCTCGAAGTCTGCTTATCTGAACAGAGAAACAGTAGGCATTCTCTCAAAAGAAACCCAAGTATGTGAGCATCTTGACTCTTACCCATGCATCTTAACAAAGAAAGATTTGCTTGAAGAAAAGAGGACTAAGACTCTTTCCATACTTGGACTAAATGCATCACCCAACCTTATAAAAACAGCTCCTGGAAGACTTTAGTGTTGTACCAGGGTTGACACTGTCTCTGGCAGATTGTCCATCACCTTCTATTAGTGTTCAGAACTCTGTCCAATGTACTTTCTACAAATTGGGACCATTCTTTACTTCAATCATTCATGTACTACTCCATGAGATTATCTATACCTTCTACCTGCCATTTTCTTCTTTGTGAAGAATATATCTAAGCTTTACCCTCTTTCCCCTCTTTGAGATGCATGATTAGCAGTCCCTATGCACTTAAACAAATTTATATAGGTAGCATGATTAATAAAAACCCAGAGACCAGATACTGGGTTCAACCTGAAGGTCAGAGAAGTAAAACAGCCAGTCATGGGCTTTTACCTCTACCCAGTCCGGAATGCTGATCCTGTCTCTTGAATCCTCAGAATGAGACTGTGTGTGAGAGCTGTCTCCTCCCATCTTATATTCCTCTTTAGTGCTGGGATTAGAGGTATGCACCACTGCTGCCTGGTTTCTATGGCAAACTAGCGTAGATACTGAGATTGAAGTGTGTGTTACCACTACTGGGTCTATAAGCTGATCAGTATGGCTGAACTTCAGGCAAGTTTTATTTATTAAAATACAGATGAAATAACACTACAAATACATGTGTGTATCTTTTTTTCACAACCTAACCTGTCTGTTTACTTCAGGAAATTCAAACCTTAAAAACAAGAGAGAGCCAGGCGGTGGTGGCACACGCCTTTAATCCCAACATTCGGGAGGCAGAGGCAGGCGGATCTCTGTGAGTTCGAGGCCAGCCTGGTCTATAAGAGCTAGTTCCAGGACAGGAACCAACAGCTATGGAGAAACCCTGTCTCAAAAATCAAAAAAAAAAAAAAGGAGCGAGAATCCCTTTTGCCTCAATAAGACAAAAACATTTAAAAATGTGAGTGTCAGATGGAGCTTAATATAATACAGAGAAATATTTTAAAATACGGAAAATGAAGAAAATATGTGAGAGAATGTGGAAGAGAAACTGAGGAAGCGAAATGGAAACAGTGACACAAAATCACTGATAGACATTTTCAGGAGACAGAAAATTAAAGTTCTGGAGTGATGTGGGCAAATGGTATTTAATAAAGCTTAGTGAACTATTGTTGAAAATTCAACACATGTTAGGTGTTACAGAGAATGAGAAACAGAATTAATGCAAAGTGGTAGTGTAGTCCCTGTTTCTAAGAGCTTGAAAACTACCAGGAGGGCAGGAAAAACATACACAGAAAGGGGTTTTTATAATCTAGAAAACAGCAAAAGAGAATTAGTTTTCATTTGTATGCTGAGCTGTATCTGGACAAAGGGGAAAATGTGAGACGTGAAGTGGCCAAGGTTGTACTTTCACGATCACTTGGGCCTTTGGGCAGCTCAGGCAAAACACTCAAGATGTCAGTTCTCACCTGCAACTTGAGATTTACTCCTGGATCCCAAGCGATGCCTAGAGTGCCTCACTGGAGGAGGGAAAGAATCTGAAACAGAACACTAAGGAGGGGAGGCGAATGTATCATTAGCAAAAGTTCAAAGTGTGTCATGTACTAAACCCAAGAAATGGAAGCAAGAGTCAGGAACGTACACGCACGGCTGGAATGTGTGCTTGATCAGAGAGAAATCACGGTAACAAGCAGTGAGAGAATACAGAAACTGGAGGAGAGAAACTCAGCTGAAGCCCGCCAAATAGAAGAAAATGTGCAGGGATCAAACAAACAAGACAAAGTCTAAAGAACAATTAATTAATTAAACGAACGACCAAAAAATTAATTAATTAAGCACATCTCAAAGGTTGAGCAAAAGAGAATAAAGGAAATGAAGAACAAAGGGCAGAAATGATGAAAGGAAACTATTCTTATGTTAATGAATTGAAAAATTAGCGGTGAGGAAGTGAACGAGCAGGTGGTGGAAGAAGGGTGGGTTGAGTCTAAGCACAGATAAAGGTCCAGATCTGAGCATTTTCCTGAACCTGAGCCTTCAGTACTGCATCAAAATCTGCATTTCAATGTCATTTGCACCAGCCAAGAAATTTGGCTTCTGCAAGTGTTTTGACTGGGATACTCCAAGTATCTCCAGGCAGGCTGAGTGTGGAGCGGATAGTAAAATTGTTGGAGAGTCTTGAAATGCCTTCTTCCTCCTGAATGCACATCCAGCCAATGGATCTAAAGTTGGATGCCCAATAGTATTAAATGTGATGAATCTCAACAATAAGTATTGTCTTGGCTAATATGTATTCACAGCCTCCATGAGCCAGGCTCCCTACT
Organism: Neodon shergylaensis; assembly: GCA_025134845.1. Lineage (NCBI taxonomy): Eukaryota > Metazoa > Chordata > Mammalia > Rodentia > Cricetidae > Neodon > Neodon shergylaensis. The sequence goes on from JABTXL010006377.1 coordinate 819,541, forward strand.
GTGTTTGAAAGGCTCGATGTCATTTATTGCTTCGTATGAGAAGACAGAATGTAAAACGTGCCCTACAGGCATCCAATGAGCATTTGCTCTCAGTCTTGGCTAGTAGTTTGGCAACGTTGTGGAAAGTGTAGGAGATGGAGCCTTGCTGGAGGAAGCAAGCCCCTAGAAGTGGGCTGAGGTTTTATGGCCTGGTTTCATTTCTGTTCACTCCCTGTTTCCTGACTGTGGATGCACTGTGACCATCCTCTGCCATGACTTCCCAGCCATGATGGACTCTATCCCCTCCACTGCAATCCAGAACAAACGCAGCCTCTATCAAGTTGTTTCTTATCTGCTATTTCCTCCCTGCATCCAGGCAAGTAACTAAGACAAGGTGATAAGATATAAGAGATTAGAACTGGGTGGCACTAGCTTCTTCCTTGTCTTTCTCACACTCAGACAAAGCATAAGTACTAGACAGGTGTGGAGGTCAGAAGCATACTTTCCCCCAGTCCCTGCTACACCAGGTAGCGTAGACAGAAGTCATATCACCGCACACAGGCAAATCCCAATGATTCCACGGCATTAAAAAGAAATCGGGGAAACGTAAAACCATGACTAGGACTGCAGTGCATAAACGCTAAACGAGGCAATAGAATGGAGCACATGCTCTTAAAGCCGTCAGCCTCCCATTTCCACACGATAATGCAAACAGAATATTACTACCTGCAGGGCGGATGAGCAACAGCTGACGACACTTTAGCTCTCACGAGAAATAAAAGAAAGAACCCATCAGTCAGCTGGATAATTGACTAGACGGCTTCTGAGGGGACTGTGGGAGGTACCCTTACAGTATGCAATGGATTGTTGGTGCGCTATCTTTCTAGTAACTAAATATAAGAGGAAACAGAATAACAACATCTGCAGAAATATGCCTGGTAGTTCTCTAATTAATGATCAAAAATGCATTTACTTCAGTGTAATTCCACATTTTTATGTAAAGTCTTATTTGATTGTAATTAGTACAGACTGCAGAACTTAATTAGGACTAATCACTCCTTAATGCAATCAGAATCCCCAAAGAACAATATAAACAGATTTTTATTGGTATTAGTGATGCAAACTTGCAAAATATAGTACCAATTAACCCATAACAATGCTTCCAAAATATAAAATAAAAATAAATTATAGGCGCATTACCAAACAGTTTCATGAGTACACTAGGAATGTAATAGCAATGTTAATAATCAAACCCCATAGGAACTGTCTTCCTTCTTAAATGCTAAAGATAGCCACGCAGCCACAATTACGATGCATATTAAAGTGTGTGATCCCTTAATGAGATGAAGTTTTCAGCGATTTTCCAAGTCACCACAGGTTCCATAATGTCACCACTAGTCAGAGGCACAGAAAACCTACAGTACCCAGATCTTGTCACAAAATAAAACAAAAGTCCCCTTAGATGCTGAAAAGTTAAGCAAGCCTTCTGGAACTAGAAAAAAAAAAGAGGAGAGGCTTTGGCAGACGTTGTCACTTTGCACTTTGAGAAAGAAGCAATTCTGTGTCTCTCATTCATCCTCCCACTACTCTCTGAGTTCTCAGATTGCTTCTTCATATGCCAGAAGTTAACCCTTCAGCAGAAAAACAGGTAGCCCGTGTCTTCAGGTTAGCACTCAGATTGTAATTCATTAAAAGATAATAAATGGGACTTGCCTCCACTAGAAGTGCCTAGAGAAATTCCTCTGCTGGACTGGGAACCCACCTGGGCAGTTAGGAATACTGTAGGCAATTAGGTTTGGTACTCCAAATGTTCCCCATCCATTTCCAAAGTGTCAAATTGAGCGTGTGAGCCCAGGATGGATTCCCTTGCCTGAGCCCTGCAGGAAAACTTGAAAAATACAAATCAGCATACCACTTCCACTGTACCAGAATTACTTTCCAGCTGGGCTTTCGTCAGATGTTAAGGGAGAGGTGCAGCACGTGAAATATTTAATCTAAACAGTGTGCGCATATTTCCTGAATGCCGTGTGCTTCTCTCCCAATATTGTAGATTCATGGCATCATAACAGATGCCAAAGTCATATGCTGGGAGGATCTGGGAGCAGACTTTCAGGCTCGGGGAATTAACTGATCTCTCACCTGCCAACATAATATCTCAGTTTTTTTTCTAGAGTGAGTTCAGACCAGTTTATATTGATGTTAATAAAAATTGACTCCAAATCTGAACTGCACTTAGGAAGAAATAGCCCCGACAGATCTCTATCCTTAACTACCATCCTAAACTATTAAAAAAAATATTTGTGTTAAACTGGTGTGTGTGTGTGTGTGTGTGTGTGTGTGTGAATTTATGCCACACATGTATGGGTACCCAGAGACCAGAAGTGGGCATTTGATTACTTGGAGTTGGAGGCACAGGCTGGTGCAAGCTGCCTAACACAGGTACTGGGAACTGAACCCTATTCCTCTGTTGGAGCACATGTTCTTAACCCCTGAGCCATCTCTCCAGCCCACTAAATGCTTTTTTGCCCAAAATTCCTAGCTGGCTATTAGGAAATACACACAGATTCATCAATTCTACCTTTTACTATCATGAGAAATACACATGCGGAAGAGGTTCAAAGGAGTCACCAAGTACTTCCAAGACTCACATTTATTAGAAATGGCTACAGCACACACAGCTTCCATTTCTGTCACTGTGAGTCGAGAGAAGTATAAGAATACAAGTCACAGCTGTGCCCTCCCCCCTCTGCCTCTCTGTTTCTTTCTCATGTGTGTGTATGTGTAACTATTGTCCCATTTATCTTGATGGGGTCTCTCGATAGCATGAAACTCACCAAGAAGGGCACTGAACTACCTAGCTAGTAGAATTCAACTCTCTGCAACCCATTGTTGGAATTACAAGCATAGTCACCATGCCCATTTGTTTACATGGATTTGGAGCATCAGATTTAGGTCTCAGAGCCTCCAAGGCAAGTGCTTTCCCCAACAAGTCAGCCCCTCTCCAGTTCCTGTGACTATTGTCTCCTGGAGCTTCTGATCTTTCCAAGAAAGCACTACATCTTTGTGTGTGTGTGTGTGTGCCTTTCTGTCTGTGGTGTGTGTGTATGTGTGTTTGTGTGTGTGTGTGTAAGAGAGAGAGAGAGAGATCGATCATCTCATGAACATAGACTAGGAGATGAAACTAAAATGAATTCCTCTAGCTCCCACCAAATATGCCTTTAAACTTAGCAGACTCACCAATTTTGATGCAGAACTCGTGAACCTAAGGCCTGAATGGAGCTTCTACCTCTTGGGTGGGCTCAGGCCCACAGGAAACTCAGTGCATGTTGTCATGCTCTTGGGGGCTAGCAAACATGTTTGCCTTCAAACCCGTGCTCCTGAATCTCTGCACATCACTGCGTGAAGTGTTGTCATTAAGTATAATTCCCAGGCAAGAAACCATATAGACACTGCGCTCTGTCCATTCTCATCCCAGTTGAGCTAAGGAGAAGGGCGGAACTTATCTTGGTCCATTTCGATGAGTGACAGATTGAAGCTCAATCCTAAACTATGTGCACCCAAATGTGCAGAATAGCATCCATACACCAAAGAGAAGCAATGGAGCTGGACCCACCAAATTTGCTAATAAAGGTGTCTCTGTCGTTTTCAGCTTTGACAGTCAGTCCCTTTCTACGTACAAGAGGATTTTAGGAACTAATTTTAGTTTCTGAAAGGGAAATTTTAGGCTTTCAGTAGCTCTAATGATGCTTTCCAAAACTACACCTTGAGAGTGTAGTAAAGTTTATGGGGGAATGTTACGATCAGATGTGGTAGTCCTTGGTCAGGATGTCCAGCTGGTCCAATTAGATCCCGAGCAGCTTATATGCCTGTTTGGTACCTGTCACTAGTAAACCTTGTTACTTTTGCCTTGTCACAGCCAGATAAATGGATTAAAGTAAATGGGGAAATGGTTGTATTTATCAAATATGTCTTCTAAGTAGCCAAGGAATGTTTTGGTTTGGTTTGCTGTCCTATTTCAGTCTCTCTAGAGCAAAGAATTAGCTGGATGCAAGCTTTGTCCTCCTGCTAGACACTAGCTTGAGGGTAATAATACAGCCTGTCAGAGGGTTCCAGAATTCAGATCAGCCTCTTCCTGTACACCAGGTTAACATCAGAAAACATCTGAATCACCCCTGTGACATGGCAAGGAGTCCTTATCTAGAGTGTCGCCATGGCAGCACATGTTGACCCTTTGGTGACCAGAGAAGGAAAGGAGTGCAAGGTCTTCCCTGTGCCATCCTCCTCCAGCCTCTGCTGTCCCCAGTCAGAAACCATAGTTCTCAGTCCCTTCCTCTGGAAACAAGCCCATGCCTGCTCGCCATTATCCAAGTAACGGGAACTGAACATCCATGGGTAGTAACTTTAATAATTCATGATATCTAATTCGATATCATGACAATATCATTTGATACGTCTGAATCTCTGAGGCATACAAAATAAAAGAAAAGCTCATGTGCAATGTTTTTCATGTTATCCTCAGTTAAGCTCACCCATACAGACCTTGGCTTTATCTACATTCTGATTTTAGTTGAGTAAATGTCAATAAAACACCAGGCAAATAGGATTTTGACTAGTCAAAGAAGAGACTAAAGAAGGAAGGAGACAAAAGAGAGTGGCCGGGAGAGCTGAGGGTTTTGTACGTTAGCAAAGAGTCTCAGTTTGATACCAGTCAGCACGGCCTACTTCACTCCTTAACTTTATAGTAACCATGAGGAATGAAACTCTTTTGGCAGAGCCAGAAGATCCTGGCTCCAAGAAGACACGACTGTAGGTTTATACCTGTTTCCAGGGGGGGGGGGGAGAGTGGAGAGTAGAGTTCAATCATATACATTTAAGAAAACATAATTTTGTTCACTACTTATAAAATATATTTAATAAAGGTTAAAACATCCCCATTTACTGCAATCTTTAGTGTTTAATTCATCCCCATGCCAGAAGGAATGTAGCATTTAATTAATGAAAGGAGAACATACATTAATTACACTTCTATGCATTCCTTATATAAGTGTGATTTGGCATGTAACCTGCTCCACAAGCGTCCACTGAATACTGACTGATTAATGATTAAATTATTTTAATCATCAATTTATGTTCTCAGTATGTTTCCAAGTACCATGTTAGAAGTGCAATCAGACTCATTTGTTAGTGAATTAAAATAGGTTTTTATGTCTTTCCCAATTAGCTATTAAGTTGTGAAGTACAGTCTTACAGCTGGCAAGACTCACACACACAGACAGATCAGGGAAAACAGAAATTAATACTCCAGA
>JABTXL010006377.1:824835-925852 GCA_025134845.1 Neodon shergylaensis
TGATGGAGAAGGAAGGATAGAAATACAGTACTCATGTGAAATTATAAAACATTAAAAAGTGCTATGTGACTCATTCCATGACACTGCCAGCTAAAACATGTTCATACTAATCTTAATTAAAATAGCTGTGTCAGAGAAGAACCAGGAGAAAAGACTAGGAATACAGACAGCTAGCAGAGATTGTTCGCACAGAAACTGGAAAAGGGATAGCATCAGTAATGGTCAAGTTCTCAGCTGTGCAGCTTTCCTGTGCCTGAGTTGCTCTCTGAGCCTGGTTCTCCTATTCCCACTCTGACCACCTCCCCATTTCCTCCAGCTCATTGCAGATGCCCCGCTTCTGTGGCACTGTGTCTGGCATCTCTCTGCAACTGCCCTTTTGATTTTCTCGTCATATACCACGCCAAAGTCAGTGTTCAGATAGCCATTCACACACACACACACACACACGAGAAGGGGGCACAACATGCCATAGCTTGCCTGGGGAGGTCAGAGGACAACCTTACATTCTACTTTATTTGAGACAGGACCTCGTGTTGTTTGCCACTGGGTACTTCAAAATTGCTGCCCTACAGACTTCTTGGGACTCTACTGCCCCCACCTTCCACCTTCAGATTACTGTAGCATATCTGGTTTTAAGTGGATTCTGGGGATTCAAAATCTGCTCCTTGTGGTTGTGCAGTGAGGACTTTCCCCATTGATCCATCTCCACAGCCTGAAACAGCCATTCTTAGCTATGGAATTATGGGTTTATTCAGCTTGATCATCTCCCAGTGTTTCAGATACCAGTGTCTGTTGCTGTCTACTGAATAGTCAGTGCTCCACACTTCAGCTAAACTGTTGAATGACTCCAGAGGATCATTGATTGGCTTGGAGTAAAATACAGAGTGAGGCTTGCTCAATCATTGGAAAGGCACACGCTCCAGGTAAAGACCCACATACCAAGGAATGCTTCCTAACCTGCATTCTGAAGCACAGATGAATGCAAGTTAATGACCATCTTCATATTTAGTGGAAAAGTCGCTCATACTACTTGCAGCCTTGCATCAGGAGCTGCATGCCTACTCTGAGAATTGTAATATGGCTTTGTACCTCTGCACTGAGCCTCATTATTATTTCATGAGCAGATGAGCATATTTCCACCTTTACTAAATTGTTTTCATAATGCTACATGCCATGTGCTTTCTTACATTCTGAAGCTATAACCACATTCATTAAATATGAAATCCCCCCCCATGCTTATGTGCTTGAACACATTGTCCCCAACTGTTAGCATGTGTTAGGAGGCAGAAGACCTTTTGAGACATAAGACCTACCTGGCAGACGCAGGCCATGAGGGATTGGTCTTGAAGTCTATAACACAGATTCCAGTTTGATCTTCTGTGTCCTGTCCACCACTGTGAGCGCAAAGCTGCGCCAAAAAGTTTCTGAGACCATGGTTTATGCATCATGATGGAACCAAAGCCCCCGAGGCTACAATTGAAAAAAAGTACCTCTACCCTTGAGTTGCCTCTGTCAGACGTTATATCCCAGCAATAATAAATACAACTACTATGGGGATTTGGAAAATGGCTCAGTGGGCCAAGTGCTTGCTTTGCAAGCGTGAGAATCTGAGTGCAGATCCCTATCATTCACATAAAAAGCTTAGGGGCATGCGTGCTTAATCTCTGTGCTGGAAGGAGGAGACAGGAGGATCCCTGGAGCTTACAGGTTAGCTAATCTGTCCAATTGGCCAAGCTTGTTTACAAAGTTATCAATTCCACAAAATAAGGTAGGAGACTAGAGGGATGGTTCTGTGGTTCACAGTACTTACTGTGCTTGCAGAGAACCTGAGTTCAGTTCTTAGTTTCCATCTCAGGCAGCTCCAGGGCATTAGGAGCCTCTGGTCTCCACAGATACCTGCAGTTATATGCATGGCCCCCACATGATTAAAATAATCTTTCTTCAAAAGAAAATGTAGAGTGATAAAGGAGGACAACAGCATCCACTTCTAACCTCTGCACATAAACAGGTACACTCACCCTCAGATCCATGTGTGCACACAAGCATGCAACACATACATACCAAATAAGCAAGAAATTTAGCAGAATTAAATGAGGCAGCACAGGTACCCAAGAAATCCCAGCATCTCCTTTCTTACATGCTCAGGTTATAATCAAAGTCATTATAAACTTCTCCAAGGTTGTCCCTCCCATAAAATAACAAGTTGAAACTTCTTGTCTTATGACAACCCAATCCCACGATGTATTTCTCTCTCTACCAAGACAGAAAAATCTTTCTTGCAATATTTGTTTCTTATAAAAACAAGGAGTAGATGCTGCGGTGAGGCTGACCTGCCCTTGAAGTAGGAACATGATGAAACTGGCAGAGCCATGTGGAAAACAGTCTCTTGTGCCATTCTGCACACTCACAGTTTCAACGATATACTTATTTCATTGTTTCCCATGATACATTATATAATATATAATATAGGTAATATATAAACTCACAACTTTGTTGTGATACATAAGTTTATCTTTGCATTTATTTGTCATGAGCATATATGATGTATGATGTGATTCTATGTCTTTCTCTCCCTGACACACACATATACAAACAATAACTCTAACTTTGACAATAAAAATCGTCTGGTATTCCTACATCCATTTTTGTGAATCAGCTTCTTATGTCTATAACAAATGCTAAAGGTGATAAGTCCTAAAATAAAGTGTTTATTTTGGTTTCTAGTTGTGGAGGTTTTAACTCATGGCCAGTTGGTTCCATTGTTTTATGCTCTCTGGTGCATTTTAGTACCTTATAGACCTAGAAAGATTGTGGAAAACCAAAGCTGCCCTCCTTTTGGAAGCCAGGAACTTTCTCTCTTTTCTTCAACAGAAAGATAAAGAGTCTGTGGCTTCAATAGCCTCCCAAGAGGATCCCACACTGAGCAGTACTCCCCACTCTTAATTTTTCCGCCTCAGCCTGGCAACCAAGCTGTGAACACGTCAACCTTTAAGGAATGGTATAATAGTGAATACTGTCAACCCAACAACACCTACAGTCACCTGAGAGAGAAATCTTTAGGCACGTCTATTCAGGAGTTTCTAGCTTGGGCTAACTGATGAGGGAAGATGCACCATAACTATAGGTTGCCCCATCCTATAGGCTGGGATCTTAGCCTGAATAATTAGGAGAAAGCAAGCTGGGCACCAGCAACCACAACCATCTGCTCCTTGACTTCAAATGGAACATGATCAGTTGCCTCTTTCTCCTGTGGCCACGCCCTCCCCACCAGGATGGACTGTGTCCTCCAGCTGTAAGACGAAACAAACCCTGCCTCCCTTATGTTGTTTTGGTCTGGTGTATTGTGACAGTAATTAGACAAGTACTGTATACAATCATCAAACCATAGCTCACTTTTTTGCCAGGTATTTCAAACTAAATCTGACTTCTTCGCTATCTCTACTCAGCAGACATGCTTTATGTGGTCTGAAACACATTTGGGGCATGGTGTTTTAAATCCATAGTAATTTGCATATTTAAAACATTTTTGATGTCATACAAAAATCCTTATCTCGTATGTAAAGTCAGACTGTTTCATAACCAGTGGGCTGACATCCCCATATGTGAACTGGTCTCGTGTAGATGGAACTGTACCTATTCATTTTTACTGAGGACACAAGCACTGGCTGCTATATTGCTGGCCTTATGGTCAGGAGTATAAAAATTAAGTGTCACTTCCTAGTCTGGTATTATCCCTAGCTCACTTTCTCCTTCACTTCACATGCATCCCCTTTGTGGTCATTTCACGCTGAGTCCTATAGACTACACTTTTAACTCCATTTCATTGTTTCTTTGAAGATTTAGATTCAATGGGAAAGGAACACACTGATTTGGATGAAATTTTATATTGCAGAAATCAAATTCAAGGGAACCCTAGCCATGAGTGACACCACTAAATGCATGATGCATCCTATGGAGACCGGTCTCCCATCTAACTGAAACATCTAAGCCTCTCCTGCTTTCAGAGAGTCTCACTGACACCCCCGAACACTCATGTTCTTCTCTAGATTGTGGATCTTCCCTTGCTTAACACCTGGCTGTCTGAGTATTTTACAACATACAAGACAACGAGTAGAAGATGAAATAAAGTCTCTTAACAAGACTGTTGATGAGGAAAGAGATGGCTCTAATGAGGGATAAAGAGAGAGAAGAGAGGGACTGTGACATGGCTCAGTGGATCACAGGATTCATGCTCTTTCAGAGTACCAGAGTTGGTCCCCAGCGCCATCCTGAGCATCTCACAAACATACATTACACAAATGTAATTCCAGCACCAGGGGATCCAGTGCTTTTATCCAGACTTCACAGGCACTCATGTATGTATGTATGTACATATGTATATATACATACACACAGACACACTGAGACATATTCAAACTAAATATTTAAGACAAAAAGAAGACTTTAGCATTTGACTTGTAATCCCATTTTCTTATAGATGAAGAGAATATTCCAGAATTTACTTCTTCAGGTCCACATGACCAAAGAAAAGAACAGTTCTCAGCCAGTATCTTGAAAGATGGCTATCAATAGTCAGCCCTCCATTGAGCATTTCTTAGAGCCTATAATTTGGATGGAGCCTAAACACTTGCTTTGCTATCGCTAATTTAGTAGCTACCCCTCAGTCAGAGTGTTCTTTCCTCTGTGACTTCTCCAACCCCTACAGGTTCTTTCTCTGCTCACCAATAAACCCCTGTACTCAATCTGTTCTCCATCTCTGCCTCAGAAATAACTCATGATAGTTACAAAGGAACGTCTGAAGATACTAATCATCATGCAGCAATATCCAAACTAAACAGTTCCACACTGGAGCAGAGCTTAGGAATCCTTGAAAAGTTCCTACTGGAAATACACCATCCTAGAGAAAGGCTTGTTGAGACTCAAGAAGGTAATGGCTTATAAATCTCAGGAGAACTCTGAAATAGAACATTCTCAAGGTCCCTTCCTCTCTAAGGTTGTCCATCAGGTGAGGATCACTGGAGAGATGGGAGACTCTGTGAGGTACAGGAAGCACATCATGACCGCAGAGTCCATACACCATCACCAGTGCTGGGGTGGGTTTTCCAGTGTTGCACGGGTCATTGAGCTGCCCGTGTTCCTATAGATAAACCCACCCCCTTCTAAGTAACACCAAAAAAGCCCATTGGCTCTCCAGTTGGTCTTTGAATTGTTTTGGAGGACCTATGGCTGGCACCCTATCTAGAGTGACATTTATTTATTTATACAAGGTCCACAACACTACCTAACAGTAAGGAAGTCACTTAATTGGTTACTATGATTTTTCACAAAGCAAGAATGCTGTCTGAGATATAAAGAAATTCCCTCTTCTCTGCTACATCCTTCAATCAGTTCAAGCTTGCCAAGAGAGTAAATCTTATATACCATGCTCGACCCATTTAACTGAGCCTTGGTAACTCCAGAGGAGTGATTTTTGAAGCAAAGATGGTTCAGCCCAAGCCTTTTTATCTTGGTTGGTCTGAAATGCATCTTTATTGCTGTATCAATCAACTAAATTATTTTTCCAACTCTAGAAATAAAGCAATATGTTGGTGTGTTGGGCAAGAGCGACAAGGAGGCTCAAATTTTCATCTGTCTTCACAACTGTGACTTGGTGGCTTGCGAGGCTGCTGACGGGGTCCCTGCAATCTTCATTACGGCAAAGTGACGAATGGAGCAGCAGGAACCTAAATGAGAAATCTGGTTTTAGGGCCAGGCTGGCTTCTGAAAACTGAAAACTAAACTGCTGTTTGGCATTCCGAGTTGACGGCCCTGAGTTACGGAGTACACTTGACAAATTCAATTTGGCCTTGGGGTAACCGCGAGGAAATAAAAGAACTTGAGGGAAAAGAGCAAAACAGAAGAGAGATTAATGGGACAAAAAGGCTGGCCATGAGGACAGAATGCAGGCACTTAGGCTAAGTGAAGTCCTCAGTCTCATTGCCTTATAAACGAAGAGCAAATAAAAAAAGGTTACCACCAGGGACTGGAGGGGGCCGTTAAGAGCACTCCCTGCTCTTGAGGACTTGAGTTTGGCTGTCAGCAGCTACCATGAGCAGCTCACTGCAGCCCCAGCCTGTTCCCCAGGCTCCAATGCTCTGAAAAGGCTGGCCTCTGCAGGCACCTACACGCACTGGCAAACATCTCCTTCCCACAGCTTAAAAACAAAACAAATCTTTAAAAAGAAACCTAAACCAGTCTTATTTAACATACTCTGTTCCGAGACTGTAGGCTCCAAAGATAGAAGTGAGCCTTTTGGGTGGCTTTTTGTCCCTAGCAATAGATAGTAAGTTTCCATTTTTCTGTGGCTTTTTCTTGCCCCCAACAGTAAACTTATAACTCTCTAAAATGTAGTTCATTTCTCTTCTTGTGTACTGGGTCATTCTGTACCGGTTAAGCCACAGGAACAGAGGGGTTTGGGGTACCCTTGTTGATCAGTCAATTGGCAATGACAGAGACAGAGACCCAGCCCCTTCCATAGACACCTTTAAACCAATAGAGTAAAGAAGGCATGGAAATCACCAGGTAGGCCTCCCTAAGCCCCAAGGAAAAGCCTAAACCTCCTTAGAGTCACTGGTCTCCCTAGCTCTGGAGGTGGCTTCTGTACCTAAGATGTCTGTGCTACTTGTCAATAAGTGTTCATTCCGCACTCGGCTACATTCCTGTCTTTTAGTTCTCTAACTGATGGAGGAAAAAAAAACAAAAACAAAAACCCAGCTGCTCTCAGGCCACCAAACCCATCTCCTCAGCTATTCAAATGCACCAAGAACCACCCGGCCTTCTCTTGGAAGTCTGCCACTCTGCAACAAAAATGTTACAAGTTCAAAAGCTAGAAGGTGTCCGTCTCCTCTCCCCACAGCTCATTCAGCTGTGCCAGCCACTTCTAGCAACACAAAGGAAGCAAAAGACAGAAGCCTCTTCCCATTTATCCCAGACAGTATCCAGATCGCGGCTGCTTTTTACTTTCACTCTCAAGATTATCATAGATGCTTATCATTCTCAGAACCAAATCAAGTCTCTCCCTCCACAGAAGCAGTTCTATGGGAAACCCCTTTCACTCCCTAAAAGTTCAGCCAGCTGACTTCAGATCCCGGTTTTGCAAAGCCCAGCACTAAACTACACCTAGAAAAACAAATTTAGTTAAAAATGTGAAATTGTGTACCCAGTGCTCTATGAAGATGTAAAATACATATTTTTCTCTGGATTTTAATTTTTTTCAGGCCCTTTGCATTAAACCTGTAATAGTCTTTCTTCCTCTATCTGTGCTTAGGAGTTCCGCTGAACTCGCAAAGACAATAGACAGTACCCAGGTCCTTACCCATCTCATTCTTCAGCTTCCCCTGCCGGTTTGTGTTACAAACCCTCCTCATTGGGTGAGACAGCGTTTCACTTTTGAATACCAGATATTAAAAGGTAATTTTGATTTGTGAAAATGATCAGTGCTCAGAATAAATGCCATTAGCCAGGTGCTGGGGTGTGTCTTCACCAAGTTCTCCAGCTCAGAAAAAAAGTATGAGAAAAGAGAGGGGGAGAACCCTGCAGACATTTCCCTGGTTCCCCTGTTAGCATATTTAATGTAGAAAGCCGTTATGAACTTGTCCTGCGTTGCAGTAAATGTGTTCTGAACTCAAGCCTTTTCCCCCCACGTTTTGCAAAGCACCTCCATCACGGGTGATTAGTGTCAATGACAGTGATTCTCACCCCGCATCCTGGCGCAGCCCATCTGCCGGCTGTCCTGTAATACCCTCAGACAGTCCCAGGTTCATCTGCTCCCTGCCTAGCGTGTCCCTCCTGCAGCTCTGTCCATCTGCTGTCTTCATCGCTCTGACCTTTGAAAGTCCTGCCGATTTCCCGACTGCCATCCTAGCTCAGGCATCTTTGATCACTTTGGGCTGACAACGATCTACTCCACCAGCCCAATCCTAATAGCCGAAGCCTCTGGGTCCAGTGGCCCATCTACCTGACAGCATATTACTCTCCCACGTCGCAAAAGATGAGAAAAGACATCTTATGAGAGTCTAGCCTGGGCAGGTCAGCGGGAGAAGGAACATCTGATGGGAAACCTGAGGTCTGAGGTCTACCATTGGCTTTAATGTTAACTAGACATATAAACTAGAAATCCCTAAAATGTCACTGCTCTCATTCTGGCTTGAGCATATCAGGTCTAGAATGAGGAAGTTGTACTACATTAGCAAAAGGAACATTTCTCCCTCAGCGATTTAAAGTCACCATCGTTTTAAGTTATGCAACTCAGTGGGGACTATTAAATGAACAGGGAAGGCAGCAGCAGACCTGCAGCTAATAGGACAGAAGCACAGAGAGTGAAGACAGGCAGCATCGTGATAAGAAGCCACACACTCAAGGGTCAGGGACCTAACTCAGTTGGTACAGAGTTGGCTTAGCACGTGCAACGCACTGGGTTTGATCCCCAGTCACAAGTAAACCTGGCGTGCTGGGGTATGCCTGTAACCCCAGCCCTTGAGGGGTGGAAGGCAAGAGGACCAGAAGTTTAAAGTCACCCTCAGCTAACTGATGAGTTGGGGTCAGCCTAGATTACGTGAAGACCTGACTAGGCCAGTCAAAGGAAAAGGAACTGATACTGGACCAAGCATCCAGTTGCCCTGAGACCATGGCATTGGCCCCGGCTGTTGTCAGCTCAAGCTAGAAGACTCAGCTTCCCTCACCATGACTAGATTTTACACCCAGCTCTTAAATGACTCCAAGAAATAACTCTCTCTTTACTACTCTTCTCCTCATGGCTGCAGACAGTCCATGCCAAAAATCCCAAGCAGGCTTCCCCAGTACTCAGCCTCTTCTGGGCACATGGCTCTCCCCTTATGGAGCTACAAACACCAGCCTCATCCTGGTCTCTTAAACTCGGTGGGTGAATGTACCGGCTGGTTTTGAGTTTCAAAATGACCTAAGCTAAAGTCATCAGAGGAAGGAGTATCAGTTGAGGAAATGTCGCGATCAGATCCAGCTGTAAGCCATTTTCTCATTTATAGATCAATGGGGACCCAGCTCTTGGTGGGTGGCGCCATCCCTGGCCTGCCGGTCCAGGGTTCTATAAGATGGTGGGTTGAGCAGGCCATGAGAAGCAAGTGAGTAAGCAGCACTCCTCCATGGCCTCTGCATCAGCTTCTGCATCCAGGATCCCACCCTGTTGGAGTTCCTGTCCTGACTTCTTTGAGTGATGAACACCAACTCTGAAGTGTAAGTCTAATAAACCCTTTCCTCCCCAACTTGCTTTTTCGTCATGGGGTTTTGTCACAGCAATAGTAACCTTAACTAAGACAGTGAGCTTGGCTTAACTGTTTCCATGATGACTTCTATCACATGATTGGCTTCTAAGTCATACCTAGTACATCCTTACATTGCTGACTTCCTTATGGGATGCCCGTCTTCTGTGGGCATGTCCATCTCTTGGAAGCTTTCTCTGCTTATTCATCTGCATTAGCGTTAGTCATTCCTTCTTCAAGTTAACGGGCCTCCATCTGAAATTACTCTCAATATTGAGATATCATTTGTCTATAGCTCCAAACTTTTGGAGAGGATGTCATACCAGCCTTCTTAGGCACTCTTTACCCCTTTCACCTACCATGATGGTGTTCAAATTATCAGTTCTTGTTCAGGGGATGGCAGAGAGAAGCACAGTGCTCCAGGTAAAGTGGCCCTCCTGGACATAATAAAGGACAGACTTGATCTCAGATTCAGTAAGAGTAGCACAGATGTTGATTTCTATTGGAAACAAAGAATATGGTGTTGCTGGTTGGAAAGTGAAACCAAGAAGGCATGAAGTGGAGATCCATAGCAGGATTCTCAAAGACGTAAGCAGTTCTCTTCAGAAAACAGAAATATTTCCACACAGCAAGCACAGATGTACAGCTATGCTCATCCCAAGGATGTTTGTCCCTGGAAGTTCCTCACATATGGAACTGGTTTCCTCATGGTTCAGTGTATGCCACCATTCCCAAGTTAGATCATCGCAGTCACATTCTGGAGACGTTATTGTGTGTGTGTGTGTGTGTGTGTAGGTATACCTGTACCCATGTGTACATGTGTGCAAAGGCTAAAAATTAAACCACACCTCGAGTTTTGAGACAGGCTGTATCTGACTGGCATGGAGCTCACTGATTCTGTTGGCTGATGGTCAGTGAGAGCCACAATGACCTGCCCATTTTTACCTGTCTAGCACTGGGGTTAAGCATGCCACCACATCCAGCTTTTATATGTGGGCTATGAGGATCGAACTCAGGTCTCATTGAAACATAACAAGCACTTCACTGACTGATCTCTTGCCCCAGCTCCCAGACAACATTTGAAGAAGTTTCTCAGCATTCTGATGCAGCTTTGGAAGATAATGTGTGTTTGCTTTTGTTTATTCATCTGCCCAGGGCCACTCTTTTCCACAGCTGGTGAAAAGAAAACTACAGAGCTTACACTGAAGTGTCCCAAGCTGGTATTTAGCGTGACTATCCAGAGACAGAAAAGCCCAACTAAGAACTTCCTGACCCATCTTGATTCCCTTAGAATAAAGCCACTGGCAACTCTACAGAGATTCAAAGGGCATTAGTGATTGCGCAGGCAGGGGTAAGAAAAGAGATTAATTAGAAAAGGTTCAGGGGACCTTATTACAATGAAGTTTCTAAAGTTAGATTATAAAAGTGGTTAAACAGCTAGGTAAATTCACTAGTATGAAATTGTACATCCAAATAGATAAATTTCATGTCATGAAAATTCTATCTCTATAAACCTTGCTTTTTTGGAGGAGAGACAGGGTCTCATCCATTTCAAGTGAGGGTGACCTTGAGCTCCTTGCCTCTGCCTCCTGAGTTCTGGGAGTATAGATTGCGCCACCAAGCCTGGTTCACATAGTGCTGGAACGAAACACAGGGCTTCATGAGTGCAGACATCTCCAGCCCCTGAAGCTTATTTTTTTCCCATGAGCTCTTTGGAATTAATTACCTGACTTTCCCTGACTCCCAGTTTCTAGGCAGAATTCCATATAAAAATATGAAATTCTTTTTCTTTCCTCACTTTGGTTTAATGATATGAGAAAGTCTTGGCCTAAATATTGTCAGAGATTCCCAGGAGAGGTTGTTTCTATACCAATGGCAAAGTATTTCTTCTTCATTGTTTTCTCTAACAGGTGACTAGGTACGAAGTCTTTGGTACATATCCTATCCTATAATTTACTAAAATGAAAGTGGACACCATCGGTAGTTTATGTGAAACATCAAGGGACTGTTCCAAACCGGGCTACAGAAAGCACCTGTCTGTAGCCTCAAGTCAGAAGCAAAAGTTGCAGAGTGTAAAGGTCACTGAGAAGTAGGGACTTCACAGGACCCCAGAACTGCTTAGCATCCTTGGCCCGCTGCTCAGCATTCCTAGCTTTCTGCTCAGCATCCCTAGCCTGCTATCCTGATGTTTCCACCAACCGTGGCTGTCTCATTTGCTTTCCCATGGATGTAATTTTTCACCTACCATCAATAGAGCCCCATTCTTGACTTCACCTTTAACAGAGCCCCATGCCTGACTTCACCTTTAACAGAGCCCCATGCCTGACTTCACCTTTAACAGAGCCCCATTCCCAATTTCACCTTTAACAGAGCCCATGCCTGACTTCACCATTAACAGAGCCCCACGCCTGACTTCCAGTCAATGCCAGTCCGGTCCCTCTCTGTGAATAACACTGGATTCATCACACCAACCCCTTATTTTCAGTTTATTTTTCTTAGAATCATTCTATCTATCCAGGTGCTAAGTAAATGAATAGTTTTGGTGGCTTTTCACCACCAAGGAGCTATTACAGCTGTGACACTCTTCCCCACACCAAACACCCTAATAGTCCATTCTGTAAGAATTATAGTTATCTTCCCTGGCTAAATAATTCTGAAAATGAGGGTTTTCTTTTCTTTGCTCTGTAGCAAAAACCTGACAAGTGGGACCAACCTATCTGAATGCTACGTGTGGCATATTTAGATAGAGTTCATTGACTTGGTTATTGAAACATCAACCTAAGTGTTCCCATCTGAAAAATGGGGGTGTCCATAACCACCTCTCAAGGCAAGGTGACACGGCAGTTATATCATAATGCAGATCCAGAACCTAGAGCGCATCAATAACTCATGATCAACACTGACTGGCACCAGCACTCTTGAACCCTGGGTGACACCAGTTCCTGCTGATCATCACTAGCAACTCACACGCAGAGGGCTATTGGATAAGCCAACAAAACAAGGGCACTGAAGTAGCCTTGGCTCTGATTCCAAAATTGTCTGCTGTCCTGGGAGTCATGCTTCCTTGAAAGTACTAACCGACAGACAAACAGGCATAAATTGATTGGTTTATAGAAGACTACTCTCCGCTGATGGCAGACATGGTTATCTTCCTTGCGGTTCATGTTAACTGACATTCAGAAATCAGAGCAAACACAGCCTGAGGACAAGGAGGAGCGCCCTTCCAGCTACCCCTGCCTTTGTCATTTGCTTTCAGATATCTGTTCATGTCACTTCTTGAGAAGGAGATGGGCAGGTCTCTCCTGTGGGAAGAGTAGAGTTAGCCGGACTTGCCGCCAGCTTCGCAGTTCACCACACACTTCCCTGTGGGTGCCTGTTGGACTGTTTCTCTTCCATCTGGGTCTCAGTGTAAGGACATAGAGTTACACTTTCCCATCTAAGAGTGCCTTCCCTAAGGGTGGAGAGTTGCTTATCTGGTGTGCACTGTTAGTGCTCAAAAAGTCTTCTATTTCATTTATTCGAATGTTTAGCCTTCAAAAATTTCCCATTCCATCATATATACTAGCCCCACCTTATGAATCCTAAGTTACAAAACTGACAATTCCACGTGGTTTTACCACATCAAAAAGATAACAGGTGATTTATCCTTTCTGTTCTGACATATTGCATTTCCCTGATCCGGGCTTGATATTTCCTTACTTACAAATTGTCTTTCTTTTAAAAATATTAGTATTAGTTCTTTGAGAATTTCATACATTTATACAGCAGATTTTGACCATGTCCACTCCTACTAGTTTCTCTAACTCTTCCTGCATCCACCCACTCCCAACTTCACCTGACTTCAGGACCTTGTTTTGTTGGTTTATCCTCTAGCCCTCTGAGTCTGATTCATGCTACCCATACAGTCACAGTTGTGGAACAAACCTCTGGAAGGATTACGACCTTAAGGAAACTAACTTCCTCGTCAAGTATCCTTCAAGCATCAAGAGCTCCTCAATTAGGCTTGAGGCTGGGGAGGCCCTCTCTCTCTTTCTCTCACTGGCTTGATCTTGGGCATGTCTTGTAGCCCAGGCTAGCTTGCAGCTCACTATATAGCCCAATCTGAACTTGGTACGTAGCACAGGCTAGCTTCAATTTCAGAGTAATCCTCCTTCTACAGCATCCCAAATTTTGGGATTACAGTGTGAACAACCATGCCTGACTTTGCCTCAGCATTTAAAGAAAGAGATTATCCTATATTAGTGATTGTGTGTCTGACTTCATAAGCAGGAGTCGAGTGTCTTAAAGGTTAAATTTCATTATTGTGCCTAAATTAATATTCAGCTGCCTTATATATAGTAGTTCTGAACTCCTCTACCAGAGCCAAACAATGTGGCAAACCCTAGACCACAAATGAGTAAAAAAAAAGTCCTTCAGTTATGGCATTCGGAGGTTATTAAGAAATCATTAGGCAAATGATAATTGCAAAATAGCATGGTATGTAGTAAGACATACATAGGAGCATACACACAGAGCTCCTGTCAGTCAGGGAGGGTTATATATGGTTTTCTTTTTCTTTTTGGTTTTTCAAGACAGGATTTCTCTGTAGCTTTGGAGCCTGTCCTGGAACTAGTTCTTGTTGACCAGGCTGGCTTCAACCTCATAGAGATCCACCTGCCTCTACCTCCTGAGTGCTGGAATTAAAAGCATGCATCACCACCGCCTGGCAAGAGTTACATATGGTTTTCTAGAGGGGCTGTCAGTAAAGAGGAAACATGTCCAGTAAGCAAAGAGAAGGCACTCAACGGGGGTTCATGAAACTGCATTTTGTTTTGTTGTTTTATGTTTGTGATAGAGTTTTGCTACACAACTCAGGCTGGCCTTGAACTTGCAAGCTTCCTGCTTAAGTTTCCTGAGGATTTAGGATCACAGGCATATGGAAACACACAAACCTATTCTGGTTAGTGTAACTTTCATAAAATATAAAGGCCCTAGGAATTGTGAGGTAAGACGGTGCATCACCTCATAATACGTTAGGTAAAAAGAATGTCCCGTATTAATATCCACTACAGAAATGTAATCATGATACTTGTCAATGGTAACCATAATGTGACCCCTGGCTGCAGGAGGCTAAGACAGACCAATATGGATATGAGGCCAGTGAACTGTCAAAGAACTCAAAGCATTCTTGGGGAGAGAGATATCTATGCCACAAACTATAATTTCTTGTCCTGTGTCTACTTTATCACCGAACTCCACAGAGTCCTGCTTTTATGGATTCCCTCCATGTAATTCATTCGCAGGTTTTTCTAGGTTCATTCTGTTGTTCTCCAACTAAAAGCACTTAGGGGAGGAAAGGCTTTATTTCAACTTACACTTGTAGTAACAGTCCATTATAAAGGAAAATCTGGGAGAATCTGGAAGCGTGAAACATGGGGCATGCTGCTTCCTGGCACACTCTTAACCAGGGGATGATATCCCCCATGTGAACTCCAGCCACATTCACCAATCAAGATAATCTCTCACAAACCTCACAAATGTGACCTTAAGACAATCAGGAGTTTGGCTTTTTGGTTTATTTGTTTGTTTTTTGTTTGTTTGTTTTGTTTTTTGAGACAGGGTCTCTCTGTATTTTGGGGGCCTGTCCTGGAATTAGCTCTTGTAGGCCAGGCTGGCCTCGAACTCACAGAGATCTGCCTGACTCTGCCTCCCAAGTGCTGGGATTAGAAGTGTGCACCACCACCACCCAGCTTTTAGGCAATTCTTAAATTGAGGTTTCTTCTTCCCAGGTATTTCTAGTTGTGTCAGTTTGACAATAGAAACCAACCAGGAATCAGGTTAACCAAGGATACTTCATAGCTAAGGACACCCTGGAGAAAGGACACAATGCAAACTTGAAGGGAGAGATGGCTATAGTAGAAGTAAACCAAAAACAGAGACAAGCCAGACTAATAATGAGGCGAAACAGAAAAAAATGTTTATCTAGATTATTTAAATCACAAAATATTAAATTACAACTAATAAGAGTGCAGCAGAGGGTCCAGATCAGCACTTACCACTTCTGTTCTCTTCCATCAGCTCCTGTGAAGGAAACTAGGAGCCTCAGATCTGGCCCTAGTTGCCGGACTCAAGTTGGCTGACAAAAGACAGTCCCGTGCCAGATATAAAACCTCCATGCCAAAGGGATCCGAACCACAGCCATAGTCAGGTCCATGGAAGGAAAGTATACTCACATCCCAAAGCATGACATAACACATGCAACTTCCCACACAAGTAAAAATACCACGTCTTTGTACAAGTTACAGAAAACATGAACCCGGACTTGCTGAACATAGCGGACAATGAGGACTACTGAGAACTCAAGAACAATGGCAATGGGTTTTTGATCCTACTGCACGTACTGGCTTTGTGGGAGCCTAGGCAGTTTGGATGCTCACCTTACTAGACATGGATGGAAGTGGGTGGACCTTGGACTTCCCACAGGGCAGGGAACCCTGATTGCTCTTTGGGCTGAGGAGGGAAGGGGACTTGATTGGGGGAGGGGGGGAGGGGAGGCGGTGGTGGGGAAGAGACAGAAATCTTTAATAAATAAATAAATCAATTAAAAAATAAAAATAACAGTTATATTAAGACATTCTAGATGTACCAATACACAAGGAATGTTCCGCTGACAGCAGCAGGATGGAAACAAATGACAAAAAGTCAAACCAATGATCATTAAAATCTTACACTAAACCATGATGAGAGAAAGGACATAATCGAAATCATCATTGCTTAATCATTTCTAGTTAGTCTGTCATTAAACTATGGAAATGTGGGGTTAAGCTCTGTCTTTCCTTGGTATGCTTTAGGTTACCGCTGCTCTGGACTAATCAAGCCACCGAGGAATAAGATAGCCAACTTCATCAGAATTCCACCCACTAACCTACGCTCTCCAGAATGCCAGAGTTCAAATTTATTACCCTAAATATTAAAACTCAAGGGTGTTTCTTTAATGAACTTAATTATGCAAAACAGCAAACGCAAGAATGTACTTGCAAAACCGAGGTTTGAAACAGATGGGTGATTACAGCAGCTCGGTACAGATGGTGCAGAATGCTACGTAGTTTTCAAGTTTGGTTTTGTTCAAGAAAAGTAAATTGAAAACACTTTCCTACCCGTACAATAATAGAGGGACTATGTTAAAAAGTTAGAAATCCATTTTCAAACATAATTTTTGAAAATGATGAATTTCCTTGTTTCTGTAATGGCAAACATTATGAAGGGGAAAAGGGCCTAAAAAGATAAACAAAGGCATTTACTATTTCACTGGAGCCTGTTTGCCAAACTGGAATGTCAAAACAGAAACGTTTTCCACACTGAAAAGACAGAGCTGTTAGACAAAAGGAAAGCACCCCACGTATTGATGGTGTAAAAATGAGCAAGCTATAAATTACATATTTGAAAGGAAAGCAAAAGGTCAGATTGGGAAGCCAGAAGACCTGAATGGTCCATTCATCTTCATCTTCCAGAGAAGAATGGAAGACACTGATATGACTTCATGTATGGAAAGAGGGAAGACACAAGACTAGGATCCTGTCTGCTTCCAGATTCCTTGCATTAGCACCAGATGGGAACAGGGACAGGAGACAGGACTGGCGAGACTAGAGAAGAGGTGTAAATAGGAGAACAAGGGGTGTAAGATAATGCCATCCCTAGTCTGGGTGCAGTTTATACCACAGAAATTACATTTAAACTACTATTTAGTTGTAAACAGTAGAAGAAAGATAAATCTAGTAAAAGAAAATTGCTGGACCTAATGATTCTCAAATTATTGTATCTCATGGGTCAATGCAGAATTTCCCAGATAAACCCTTATCTATATAACTGCACTTCCTCCAAACCTCACCTTTTGGAATGAGGTTCAGAATAAACAGATTGTAAAGACTCCCTCAGGCAGTCCACGGAGGGGGGACAGCAATTGAACTACCATTTTCATCCTTAAGGCTCCTTGATGAGAACTTGCCTTAAACCCAAGCGAATTTAATGTGCGTGAGGTACCTGTATATCTTCAATGAGACATGTATCACCCATCAAGATAGGCAACAGGAAAAATTCCCAGCTATCTCAACACCTTTCATCAAAGGATTGATTAAATGTCAAAGTATATAACACATGGATGGCTATTATTTAAAATGAGGACATCAAACTAAATGTTTGCTATTCTATTCCAATAATCTTTTATTAAATGTATGCACAGGCATTATTTAGAACACCCACTGTCACTGATAAATCAGAGGTTTGAATGATGAAAACCCTTTCGTCTCTGCTTCTTACCAAATCGAGAACAATGGCTTTGCTTTATTTTTGACTTTGCTGGTATAAAACACCTCACTTCTAAAGAATGTATTTATACTTGCATGTCTTAATCAGCAACATTAAACATCAGGTGTCAGCAACCGATATAAATGAGAACTTAGTCCTCACTACCCATGAACATTCTCTCCTGCAGATTCCACAGACAATGCTGACTACCCGCCCATCACTAACCTTAAGTCCATTGGTCTATTCATGATGATGGAGTATTGAGTATAAATGTGAAACCCAAGTTTCTCAGAGAGGCTTGAGGGAAGTCAGTCAGGAGTCTAAGAAATACTTCCTCGATTACGCGAGAGATACTGGAAGAATTAATTTTCTGGACTTCCTAAATGCAATTGCTGGAACTCCTACAGCCATCATGCTAACTGAAAGATGGAGTGTAAAGAACAGAAGGGAGAAAGTCACTTTCTTAGAGGTGAGGAGCCCAGCAAAGCTCCACATTGACTGGACTTCCATATCCAACAACCTAAAAAGCAACATGGTAACACCAGAACCCAGTGGTCACACAACAGGAAGACTTGATCATCTTAACCCAGAAGAAGTAGAAAAAAAGACTTTAAATGTAACTTTATGAAAATGATGGAGATGTTTAAAGAGGAAATGAAAACTCTCTTTAAAGAAATGGGGGAAAAGACAAATAAAAAATTGGAAGAAATTAATAAATCCCTCAAAGAAAACCAAAAAAAAAACCCAATCAAGTAGGTGAAGCAAACAGTCCACTTATAAATTTTATACATGTTATTGAGTGTTTGTGTAGTGTATGTGTGGTGATACATATGATGTGTGTATGGTGTATTTATTTGTGTGTGTTTTGTGTATGGAGTCCTTGTGATATGTATGCGATTTGTATGTGACATGCCTGATGTGTGTATGTGTATGCTGTATGTCTGAATGATGTGTATATATATGATGTGTTATGTGATGGCTGAATAATTTGTATGTGTATAATGTGTTTATGTGATGTGTGTATAAAGTATGTGCGCATAATGATGTGTGTTTGTGTGATGTATGTGTATGATGTATGTATGGTTGGTGTGAGCACTATGTGTATTTATAATAGTTTATAATAGTCAAGGTGGATATTCAATATTAGTAGCTTTCATCTGTGTAATGTTTTCATTGCTAAATACTTATTATGTTTACCTTTCTTATGATATCCATTGTTCTTGGCATTTCCAAAGAGCCAGAATTTATGCAATTGGCTTTCAACCTTTGATCTTTACTTCCTCCTCCAAGGAGATCATGAACATCAGTCTTTCAAGGCCATTTTCACCTATTACAGTGACTCTAGAGTAACTCAGTAATTGAACATCCTACCTGCAAGTAAAAGTTGGTGTCAGCATTGCTGACTGTGGCAGAACTACAGGTCTACGCCGTGATCACACAGAGAAAGCCAAGGCATCCACAGAACCATGCGGCGTGATCACATAGAGAAAGCCCATGCATGCATCCACAGACCCATGCAGCCGTGATCACACAGAAAGCCAAGGCATCATGCATCCATCGACCCGTGCAAAGATCTAGTGCTCAGCTCCTGCCTTGGGCTCTTCTTTCTCTAGCTAGAGGTGGAATAGCCACACTTGAGCACACTGCACTCACTATAGCTGTGTAACAGACTGTCATAGACACCCTGGAAACTATCCTACTCCTTCCTGTTATGGACAACCCCCTCCCATCCTAAATCTCCAAGGTTTCCCTGCCTCCTGGCAAAGCGTAGTTTGTAGAATTTTTCTGCTATGGTGGTTTAGTTTGTTGTTTTGATGGAATGTATTAGCTACAGGAAGCTACCAAGAAAATTGAATTTTTGAAATATGGAAATGTGAAAATACCTTTATTTTACATGGGAATTTAATTGACAATCTGGTTAGAATAGCAAAGGACAAATTCAAAAGTATAGGTCCTAATAAATGAGTGTTGTTTTCCCAAAATTTCATTTTTACTTCATTATCAAACACTTCATTTTCTTCACAATTATAAAGTTTCTTTTATAATTCTTGGCCTGGAGTCCAAGTACCTGTTATGTTATATCACATGGGGTTTGTGAGTCATACATATATTAACACATTGATTAGAATATTTTTTGTATGTATGTATGTGTGTATGTATGTGTGTGTGTGTGTGTGTGTGTTCATGTGGGTGCACACAAGTTTGGAGGACAGAGGACATACTCTGGGCTCATTCCTTGGGTGTTTTTGAGACAGGGTCTCTCAGTGGCCTGAAGTTCATCAAGTAAGATAGGGCAGCTGTGCTGTCATTTCCAGGAACTTACCTGTCTGTCTCTCTCACCATTGGGATCACACACACTCCACCATACCTTCCCCTTTACATAGTTTCTGGAGCTGGAACTCAGGTCCTCATGCTTGCTGGGGAGGCACTTTTCCAGCTCACCAACTCCAGCTGGAACACTTCTCTACTGCCTGAGATTCGCTGCCATTTCTGGGTGTTTGCTTTCTATCTCATTTCCTGCCTGGCCACGTTTCCGCAGTGTTATTTCCTGTGGCCATGTTGGACTCTTTTGCTTGATTAACCAGCTTCTGTCTTTTTTCTTTTTGATATTTAAAACTGAATTAATATTTCTTCCCCAAAGCCTTCGCAAGGCCTCCTTTCTCACACGCTCTGTAGGTGTAACAGTATAGAGGCTTAGCCCTTTCTTTTCTTCCAATCCTTTTAAAGTTATTTCATCCTGAGCAAATACTTCTTGAATTAGCTCACGCATGTTCATTTGTCCTGCCCAAGTGTAGCTAGGGCTTCTTTTCCTGACTCTGTGTAGCCTGCTGTCTGGACAGCATTCTTTGATATTTGGATTCTCACCTGTCATTTAGATGCTGAAGAAAATGGCTCCATCCTGCCCTGCTCATCTCTGTTGTTTCTTCTGCTCTGAGTACACTGTGCTATGTACTGATGTTTACATATGAAGGACCTTCTATGTCCAAGGCTGATGTTTAAATCTTTGTCTAAGTCTTTAATATGTTCTCACAAACAGATCAGAAATTACTTAGAATTTATCTTATCTCTGTCATTATTTGTCTGTCTATCCATACACCCACCTGACATACATCCATCTGTCTGCTTGTTTATATATATCATTTACCCATATGTCTATTCATCCATCTTTTATCTATCATCTCTTATCTATATATATTCATCATCTACTATCTATTTGTCAACAATTCATCCATCATAGTCCCATCCATCAATTCATTTATTCATTAATTATCTATCCACCCATAATCTATCAATACCTGTGTATCTGTCATTTATCTATCCATTCATTAATCTATTATCATACATCTATCTGTCATCTATCAATCACCAAACTATCAATCTATCACCTCTATATCTAACCAATCCTCTATCACCTATCTACGAATCATCTTTCTGCCCACCATCTCTTCCCCTCTTTCTTCTCCTAAACTCTGTATCCTTGATCATCTCTGTCCCTATTTTTAGTTGATTTTAGCTGATGTTTCATTCCATTTGTCCTGTGTCTTTACCTGCAGTGTGAACTTTTGGGATGAGACGCTGCTTCTGTCTCTCTGGCTCCTCTACAGTGCATGTCAAGCTACCTTACAGGTGAGAGATAATGGGGAAAACATTTCTTTGTTGACAGTTTGAAATAAGTTTCTGTCGTGAAATCGTATCTGGAAGGAGGACCTCAACTACCTTAGGTATCTCTCCAGGGATCTCATACACGGGTATTTAATACAATGTGACCAGGATCTTTCTGACCATCCTTCTACTTTTCCTCTGCTCCACTGTTCCCCAGCCTCTGCTGTGCCTCTATAGCAATGGATTATTCATCATGCCAAATGCATGTGGGAATCTTCAGTTAATCTTCATTTCTTCTACTTCGTTTTGCTACTGTATCCAAGCCTTTATTACAACCTCTTGCTTCTATCTGCCCTGTAATGACCCTCCACTCGAACCTCTTCCTTTCTTCTGCCATAGCCAAGACCCTGGATCCTGATTCTGATTTCTGACAATAACTGCTTCCTGTTTCTGATAAGTTTTTCTCCTAGTCATCTGCTTTATTCATGTATTATAAAATATTTATGTGAGAGACCATGTCAGGACCCAGATCCCCAACTCCTCATCACCCTATCCTGCTCATGCTATTGCAGAAGAGCACCTGCTACACCAAAGACCACACCAGCACCAAGTTCCCCAATCCACAATTCCAGTGGAACACCTCTGTTCCAACAGACGCCATGCCAGCAACCAAGTTCCCAGAGGCCACACCAGCACCCAGGACACCAGTAGAACCCTGGCTAGGCCACAGGACACTCTGGCTGCCAGAAACCCAGCCCCTAATTTTGGTGGAAACTCCATGTTCAACCAAAGACCACTCCAGCAAGAAGACCAGAGAGAATAGAGAAACCAAGGGGGAAAAACACCCATCTAAAAAAAAACCTCAGAAGTTAGCACTTATGATCACCTCCAACCCAGAGGCCTAAGCACCAGCATAAGAATACAATCAACAATAGCCATGGAAATATATTAACACCAGAGTTCAGGCAACCTATTACAGCAAATCGTGAATATTTCAATACAGATGAAGCACACACAACAACAACAACAACAACAACAACAAAACCCTTAAGAACAACTTATAAAAAGATGATAGAGGTCCTTAAATAGGAAATAAATAAATCCCTTAAAGAAATCCCAGAAAAATAAACAGGTGAAGAAAGTGGCTAAAACTGTTTATGACCTGAAAAAAGAAATAGAAAAAAATAAAGAAAACATAAACTGAGTGAATTCTGGAAATGGAAAATCTAGGTAACAAACAGGAACTACAGAAGCAAGCATCACCATCAGAATACAAGAGATGGAAGAGAGACTCTCAGGCATTGAAGATATGATAGAATAAACAGATACATAGGTCAAAGAAAATGATAAATTGAAAAGTCCTTGACATAAAACATCCAGGGAATCTGGGACACCATGAAAAGACCAAATCTAAGAATAATAGGAATAGAAGAAGGAGAAGAATCCAGCTCAAAGACTCAGGAAATATATTCAACAAAATCATAGAAGAAAACTTTTCTAACTGAAAAAAATAAATGCCTATAAAGGTACAAGAACCTTACAGAACACCAAGTAGACTGGAACAGGAAAGAAAGTCCCCTTGATACATAATAATCAAGACACTAAACACGGAAAAGAAAAAATATTAAAAGTTGCGGTGGGAAAAGGCCTAGTAACATATAATGGCAGGCCTATCAGACTTACACCCAATTTCTCAATGTGGACTCGAAAAGCAGACAGGCCTAGACATGTTAGATATTCTGCAGAGTCTGAAACCACAGATACCAGCCCAGATTACTATATCTAACAAAGCATTCAATCAACATAGATGGAAAAAAACAAGATATTGCATGAAAAGTCAAATTTAAACACTATTTGTCCACAAATTCAGCCCTTCAGAAGGTTATAGAAAGAAAATTCCAACACAAGGAGGTAAATTACACCTATGAAAACACAAGAAATAAACTCACAGCACCAAACCCTTAGAAGGGAAACATACGCGCACACACACAAACACAGTTCCCAAATAAAAGGCGCAGACTAGCCAGACTAGCAGAATGTATGTGAGAAAACAGAATCCATTCTTCCACTGCATACAAAAAGACAAAAACAAACAAACAAAAAAAAACACCCACACCTCAACATCAAAGATAAACATTACCTCAGAGTAAAAGTTTGGAAAGAAATAAGCTGTTGTAGCCATCCTAATATCAAGTAATAGACTCCAAACCAAAGTTAATCAAAGAGACAGGGGACACTTTAGACTCATCAAAGGGAAAATCAGCACCTCTTGGAACAGTCTCCAAAACTGACCAATAGATACAATGTATCTCAATAGATACAAGAAATTGAAATAACCTTCTGTATCCTATCAGAACACCAGAGATTAAAGTTGCATTTCAACAACAACAGAAAGTTTACAAACTCATGGAAAATGAACCACTCTCTATTGAATTACTACTGTGCAAAGACAGAAATAAAGAAATTGAAGATGTCCTAAAATTCAATGAAAATAAATGCACAACATACCCAAACTTGTGGGACACAATTAAAGTGACACAAAGAGGAAAGTTCATAGCACTAAGTGCCTACATAAAGAAACTGGAGAGATCTCACATTAGTGACTTAACAACATACCCAAAAGCTCTAAAACAAAAGAAACAAGCACATCCAAGAAGAGTAGATGGAAGGAAATAATCAAAATGGGGGCTGAAATCAATAAAATAGAAACAAAGAGAAAAATACAAAGAATCAATGAAGCAGAGTTGGTTCTTTGAGAAAATTTAACAAGAGCAGAAAAACTTTATCCAAACTAATTAAAAGACACTGAGGGATTATTCAAATTAAGAAAATCAGAAACAAAGGGGAGACATAACAACAGGCACTGAAGAAATCCAAAGAATCATTAGGTCATATTTCAAAAATCTGTACTCCATGAAATTGGAAAATCTAAAATAAATGGATATTTTTTGATAGATATCACTTACCAAAGTTAAATCAAGATCAAATAAACAGTTTAAGTAAACTTTTAACTCCAAAGGAAATAGAAGCAGTTATTAAAAGTCTTACAAAAAAAAAAAAACAGGGCCAGAGGTTTTATCACAAAATTCTACCAGGATTTCAAAGAAGAGCTAATATCAATACTTTGCAAATTATACCAGAAAATATAAGCAGAAGGAATATTATCAAATTCATTTTATAAGGCCACAGTCACCCTGATTCCCAAACCACACAAAGATTCAATAAAGAATGGATTTACAGACCAATCTATCATGATAAAATAGCTTCATCACAGAGATCATAGTTTAACATATGAAAATCTGTCAATGTAATTCATCATGTAAACAAATTGAAAGAAACAAATTTATGATCATCACATTAGATGCTGAAAAAAGCCTTTAACAAAATCTAATAACCCTTCATGATAAAAGTCTTCGATACATCAGGGATACAAGAGACATAACTAAACATAATAAAGGCAATTTACAGCAAGCCCATAACCAACATCAACTTAAATGGAGAGAAACTCAAACCAATTTCACTAAAATCATAAGCAAGACAAAGTTGTTTATTCTCTCCTTATCTATTCAATATAGTACTTAAAGTTCAAGCTAGAGCAATAAGACAATTAAAGGAGATCAAAGGGATACAAA
Source organism: Neodon shergylaensis (assembly GCA_025134845.1). Taxonomy (NCBI): domain Eukaryota; kingdom Metazoa; phylum Chordata; class Mammalia; order Rodentia; family Cricetidae; genus Neodon; species Neodon shergylaensis. Next base: position 849,629 of record JABTXL010006377.1, read on the forward strand.
TTGAAAAGGAAGAAGTCAAAGTATCAGTATTTGCAGATATGATAGTATACATAAGTGACCCCAAAAATTCTACCAGAGAACTCCTACTGCTCGCAAACACCTTCAGCAAAGTGACTGAATACAAGGTTAACTAAAAAACAAAAAATCAATATCCCTTCTATATGCAAGCAACAAATAGGCTGAGAAAGAAAACAGGGAAACATCACTTTTCACAATAGTCGCAAGTAATATAAAGTATCTTGGGGTAATTCTAACCAAGCAAGTGAAAGACCTGTATGACAATAACTTCACATCTTTGAAGAAAGAAATCGAAGAAGATATCAGAAGATGGAAATATTTCCCATGTTCATGGATTGGTAGGATTAACATAGCAAAAATGGTCATCTTACCAAAAGCAACATACAGATTCAATCCAATCCCCATTCATACAATTCAATCCAATCTGGCCACACAATTCTTTACAGATCTAGAAAGAATACTATTCAACTTCATATTGAAAAAAATAACAGGATAGCTAAAACAATCCTGTACAATAAAAGAACTTTCTGAGGTATCACCATCTCCGATTTGAAGCTCTAATACAGAGCTATAGTAGTAAAAACTGTATGGTATTAGCATAAAAAACAGACTTGTTGATCAACGGAATCAAATAAAAACCTCAGAAATAAATCCATACATTTATAAACATCTAATTTTCAACAAATAACCAGAAGCATCTTCAACAAATGGTGCTGGTAGAAGTGGATGTTGAACATGTAGAAGATTACAAATAGATCCTGATCTGTCACCACCAAATTTCAGAAGAAATGGAGCAAAATATATAAAGAATTGAAGAAACTAGACATTAAAAAAAAAACAAATAATCCAACTTAAAATTGAGGTACAGATCTAAACAGAGAATTCTGAACAAGGGAATCTCAGATGTTCAAGAAACACTTGAAGAAATGTTCAACATCCTTAGTCATCAAGAAAATGCAAATCAAAACAACTCTAAGATTCTATCTCACACCTGCCAAAATGACTAAGATCAAAAACACAAGTGACAGCTCATACTAATGAGGATGTGGAGCAAGGGGAAAACTCCTCCATTGCTGGTGTGAGTAATAACTTGTATGTCCACTTTGGATATCAGTATGGCAGTTTCTCAGAAAACTGGAAATCGATATACCTCAAGACCCAGCAATACCTGGGCACATACTCAAAGGGTACTCCAACCTACCACAAGGACCCTTGCTCACCTGTGTTCACGCCTGCTTTATTCAACATAGCCAGAAACTGGAAGCAACCTAGATATCCCTTAAGCGAAGAATGGATAAGAAAATGTGGTACATTTACATAATAAGAGTATTGCACAACTGTTAAAAACAATGACATGAAATTTGCAGGCAAATGGGTGGAAGTAAAAAAAAATTATCCTGAGTGTGGTAACACAGACTCAGAAGGACAAACATGGTAATGGACTCACTTGTAAGTGGACATTTGCTGTAGAGTAAAAGAATAACCATGCTACAATCCATAGACCTAGAGAAACTAAGTAATAAGGCTCAAGGTGAGAAAGATTGAATCTCCCTGGTAAGGGGAAATAGAATTAATACCAAAAGTAGAGGGAGGTTGAACATGGGGGGATCAGGTGAAGGGAGGCTGGAGGGAGGGTGGAGGGAGAGGGTATTGGGAGAGACAACTGAAATTGGTGGGGCAGCTAGGGACAATCTAGAAACCTAGTACAACAGAATCTTCTAGGAATCTTGAGGGTGAACCTTGCTAAGATTCCTAGCAATGGGGGATACAGATCATGAACTGGCCATCTCCTGTAACTAGGCAAGACTTTCAGTAGAGGGATTGGGACACCAACCCAGACAGACAACCTTGGACCTACAATTTATCCTGCCTACAAGATGTGCTAGGGTAAAAAGTGGTGCTGAGATTGTGTGAGTGACCAACCAATGACTGGTACAGCTTGGGACACATGCTATAATGGGAGCACACTGCCTGGAGGGCCAGGACTCAGAGGCTGGATAGGCTAGAAGCCTAGAATAAATAGGACAATAAATAGGATAGAACAAAACATGATCGACACAAAAAAAGTCAATGAGATTATTTCTAATGATGTCTTCCTATACTCATAGACTGGTGCCTAACCCACTTGTCATCAGAGAGGCTTCAATAACTGATGGAAGCACACATGTGTCTCTGGACCCACAGCCCAATGTTAGGCAGAACTCAGAACTGTAGGAGTCAGCCATGATAAGCTTAATAGAAACAGGTCACTTAAAGGAGGTTCTTCCAACCATTATCACCTGCCAGTGTAGGACTCAGCCATGATAAGTTTAATGGAGGTCTGAGTCTCAGAAGTTTACCCTGAGGCAATACCTAGTTGCAGGAAGGACCACAAACTGAGATTACCCAAACACCACCCAAGAACAGACCATCCAAAGGAAATGCCTAAGGTTCCAACAGTTGTAGACTGGATCACCTTCCAGCACACTCTCACCAGGGCACCCCTAGACAAATGTCAGTCAATCGGGGGTCCTGAACCTTAGAAATCCCTTGCCTCAACCTTTACTCCTATAAAAACTCAACTCTAACTGAGCTTGGGGCTCTCTGTTTATTCCAATTTGTTGGACACACGGAGAGACCAAGTTTGCAAACTTGTGTAAAATAAAGGCTCTTTGTTTTTACATACAGGACTTGGTCTCCTTGTTGGTTTTTTGGGGGACTTCCGGGATTTGGGCATAATAGGAAACTTGCAGAAAAGGGGGAGGAAGGATTGTAGGAGCCAGAGTGGTCAATTACATCACAATAAAACCCTCAGAATCAATTAACTTGGGGTCATAGGGGCTCACAGAGATGGAACAGACAATCAAGGAACCTGCATGGGACTGATCTATGCCCTGTGTTTATGCTACGGTTATTTAGCTTGGTATTCTTTTGGGATTCCTAACAGTGGGAGCAGGGACTGTCTCTGATGCTTTTAGGGGCTTTTGGGATTCTTTACCTCATCCTGGGCTGCCCCATTCAGCCTTAATACAAGGAGAGATGCCTAGTCTTACTGCAAATTGATATGCCATATTATGCAAGACTGGCTGATATCCCTTTTCTGAAAAGAGATTGAAGGATTGGTGAGGAGTCAGATGGGAGGTAGAAGGGGGAGGGACTGGGAGGAGAGGAGGGAGGGGAAACAGCAGTCAGGATATAAATAATAGGAAGGAAATATTTATGTATTTCTTTCATTTATATTGATATATACTCAGGAAAAATGCATACAAACACAAGCTTGAAGAATAATTACGGAGTGAATGGCAGAAGAGCCCCTCCTCCTTAGAGACAGGATATTGCCTCTGTTCCCCACATGTCTTCTTTATCACACTTTTCCTTCCAGCCCAAAGGAAGGCACTTGCTCTGATGTTTGTAATAACGTTCTCATTGCTTTTCTCTCTAGTTGTCCCTGATGGATGCTTCCCTGAAGAAAAGATCTTGGTTTTGAACTTTATGTAGATTTATGCAAATGAAATTAGAGTATGTCTGGATCTTCTGAGATTGCTTCTTCCTATCTTTGTGGTGTTCTGAGATTAATTGGTGCAGCCTGTTTTTATTCTGCCCGGTCTTCTATGGAATGAGTATTCCAGTTGGTTCAGCCATGCTATTATTATCAGATATGTGGACTCTACACTTTCTACTGTTAACAGTGCTGCCATGAGCACATTTTGAACATGCTATGTTACGGATGTGTGTGATATTCTGTAAGATTGGTATCCTGGAGTGGACTGCTTGAGTGTGTACATAATCAAACCATGATAAGTGGCAAGGTTTTCTTCACAATGGTAAAGCCAGTGTACACTCTAATTGAAAAGGTTAAACAGCATCTACTTCACTCAAAGTCTAATGATATGGGTGTCCTTGGGTGCTTTTTGAAATTATGTGTATATTTGTGTTTCTGTGGCAGGGAAGGGATGTGTGCACAAGTGGCCGCCAAGACTAGAAGAAGGCATCGGATTCTCTGGAGCTGGACTTATTGGCAGTATGCTTTTTTTGGTGTTGTTTTTATGGTTTTGTTTGTTTGTTTGTTTTTTGAACATGCTCAGAACTAACTCAGGTCTTGTGCAAGAAGAAAAAATACTCTTAGCTGATAAGCCATTACTCCAGACCATAGACTTATTGACAACACTGTATGTGCCTGCATTTAAAGAGCCATTCACAATTTTAGCTGTGTTTCTAACAAGTGAGGATGCTGAGACTCTTTTTGTATGTGGTGTACTATTTAGATCCTTGCCTTCAAGCTGCCTGTCTACTTTCCCCTCTTCCTTTTGTTACTTATTAGTGTTGATTCTATGTCCCTAGTGTTCTGTTGAATACATACAACTCAGACAGTCAATCTCCTCTCTGTATTTTTAGGTTTTTTTTTTTTGTGATGCCTTAAAAAAAAGTCAGTGGTTCTTAATTTCAGTGACAAAAAGAAACAATTTATAGTTAGCATCCAGAATTCTGCGAGAGCACCTTCTTCCCTGGAGTGCTGCTGATATTGTCTTATGTTATTTCCTAAAAGCTTTTAATACAAAAGCCTGCAATACATCTTTGATTTTTGTATTATTCTGTCAGGTAGATGACAGTGGCTTTTCAACTCTCCTGGCTTTCCCTGTAGTTTCCTTTTCCTCTTATCTGTCCATCACTTCGCAAAGAGACTCGCATTTCTAAAACATTCCTTGGACACTTTGTGAATGAGAGTGATACAGCCAGTTACTAGCACACAGTAAGAATTAATTAACCAGGTAAAAATGGTGGGTAGAAATTTGTCTCAATGACATGCATAATTGCAATGTAAATGAATAGCAAGTTGGCATGCCGACGAAGACGTGGGAAATTGCACAAGACTCCACCTATAGATGAACAGCTATAAACAATAAGTGGTTGCTGGGAGAGCAAGAATCAGCCTTTTCTAGGGATGAGGCCTGGAGATCAGTTATCCAATACCAAGTGATCATCTCTAAACACATATGCATATAAGTAGTACTGACGGGACTCGGGTTGTATTCATGTGTGTGTATATAACAATAATGTTTCAAGACTAGGAGGCCACGAATTTGAGAATTAGAAGAGGAGTCGGAAGGATAGGAAGGAGTTAGACAATGATGTAAGTAAAGTATTCATACATTAAATTCCCCAAATTTAAAACAAACATACAACAACAAAACAAATTAGCAGCCGAGCTGTATGAGGATAGCACTCAGCTTTTTAGCACAGTAGCACACACGTGCTTGTAATCTTATTACTAAAATGAATCGCCGGGCGGTGGTGGCACACGCCTTTAATCCCAGCACTCAGGAGGCAGAGGCAGGCGGATCTCTGTGAGTTCGAGACCAGCCTGGTCTACAGAGCTAGTTCCAGGACAGGCTCCCAAGCCACAGAGAAACCCTGTCTCGAAAAACCAAAAAATAAATAAATAAATAAATAAATAAATAAATAAATAAATAAATAAAATAAAATGAATCATTTGCCTCCCAGTGACCTTCAAGAAGATGCAATTCTTGCCACTAACCCTTTTATCCAGAGACTGGCTGGATCTCTCACCACAGTTCCTCCCTACTCCACAGCTGCTTCTTAACCCTGCATTGGCTTGAGCCACACTCTTTTCCTTTGCCTTTATTCTGCTTTGCTTCTCTAGAGTAGCTAATGGGCCTTCTCAGCACAAACGGCCTCCTAGGGTGTGTGTACATGTGTGTGTGTGCATGTGTGTGTGTGTGCAAGTATGTGTGAAGACCAGGGGGTTAACATGAGGTGTCTCCCTCTGTCACTTCTCCACATTATACATATATTATATATTTTGCTTTTTTGAGCAAAGGTCTCTTTGTATAGCCCTGTCTGTCTGGAACTAGCTCTATAGACCAGGCTGGCCTTGAATTCAGAGATTCACTTGCTGGGATTAAAGGTGTGTGCTACCACCTCCCAGATCCACACTATGTTTTTGACACAAGGTTTTCCAATGGACGAGGAGCTCCTGAATGGCAGGTTCCAGGGATCCTTGTGTGTCCATCTCGGTAGTGCTGGTGTTACAGGCATGTGGTGCCATACATGTCTAGCTTTTTCTTTTAAAACATCACGCTGGGGATCTGAAATGAAAGTTACTGACTGAACCACATATACAACCACCCAAACCTATTTTTCTCATTCTTTATTAATTTCTTTCCTTTATAAGATAATTGGGAAAGCCTGGAGTCAGAGAAAGTCAGGAGGCTTGCAGGACCAACCAGCTAGGAAGCTCTGGGCCAGCTGTGCAATGGATAACATGTCTTAAAAAACACGTCATCCCTGGATAGTGAGAACTGGGAGGCTATGGTGGATGGACCTGCCTCCATCTCTCTTACACAATTTTAACTTTGTAATCCCTTTACCCCACCACATCCATTTCTGTGACACAATGTGCAGAAATCAATCTCCACTTTCCATTCCATTTACACTGCTCCTTTCATCCTTTTGTTAAAAAAAGAGCAACACACAAAAACTACATTTGAAAATACATATTTCATGATCAAACTTGAATCATTACCTTTGCCTGCCTTCTTTCCAATCTTATATATGTGCTTCATGGGAGAGAGAAAAATCCCACAAAACCTTACAAATGCTTCATTCCCATGAAAAAAACTAATAGATCACTTATCTTTATGAAGTTGTATTTCTCAGAAAAATGCACAATTATTTTCTGTAGTACTTTCTCTTCCTTTTACTGACAACTTTTTCTCAAATGTCCTTTTGAATTGTTAGAATATTTCAAGCCCAGATCAACTCTTTCCTTCTCTTCTTCTCTCCACTGTACTGGTTATAGACACTGACGTGAAATAACACTATTCTAAAGACATTTACTTCCTCTTTTACACTTAAACACACTGGTTTATATTACAGGCACCCTAGTTCCCCACAACTCTGTTACTTCCAAGGGCAGCATCTTCAATTTGACAATACAGATCATGAAGAAACAGATGTATATATGCATGTATATACACCCATATAGAAACATATGGCGTGCATTTTCCTATAACCAGTTTCCACAAAAATTATCAATTAAAACAATACAATCTGTTATTTTACAATTACACGAGTTAGAAGTTTGAATTGCCCCTTGGTAGGTTACAATCAAGTGTTGTCAGGCTCACTTAACTTTCAGAAGCAGGAGTTGAGAATCTTTACCCCTGTCTGTTCCAATCACAAGTTACCACCTTTATGGCTTGCCTTGTGTGGTGGTTTGAAAGAAAATGACCCCTAAAGGGAGTGGCACTATTAGAAGGTGTGGCTTTGTTGGAGTAAGTGTGGTATAGTGGCATTTCACTTGCATTTTAATAAATAAAACTTGCCTGAGGATCAGTAAGGGAAAACAGCCACGCCGGTCAGCCTTATAGACCAGGCAGCAATGGCACACACCTTTAATCCGAGGAACCACAGTAGCTTGCTGTAGGAACAAGGTGGTAATGGTACATGCCTTGAATCCCCGAACTAGAGAGGATTACAAATGTGAGGAAACAGCTCTCAGACACAGTCTCATTTTGAGATTCCTGGACGCAGGATCACCATTTCAAACTGAGGTAGAGGTAAGAGTCAGTGACTGGCTGCTTTGCTTTTTGGATCTTCAGGTTGAACCCCAGTTTCTCTCTCTGAGTTTTTATTAATCATGCCTCAGTGTGGTCTTGTTGGAGGAAGTGTCTTACTGTGTTACTGTGGAGCTTTGACATCTTATATATGCTCAAGCCACAGCCAGTGAGACAGACCACTTCCTGTTGCCTGCAAGCCAAGATGTAGAACTCTCAGATCCTCCTCCAGCACCATGTCTGCCGGCACTCCACCGTGTCACACTTGATGATAATGGACTAAACCTCTGGAAATGGAAGCCTCCCCAATGAAATGTTTTCTCTTATATGAGTTATCATGGTCGGTGTGTCTCGTCACAGCAATAGAAACCCTAACTAAGATAGCTTGTGATCCTGCAACTGATGACTTGCCATTCTCTGCGCGCAGAAGTCCTGGCCTGAGTTAAAAGGAGGAAGTGAGCTGAGTCCCAGCACTCACTCATCGTTTCTGCTTGTTTGCTTTCTCCTGACTGCGGATACAATGTGACTGGCGGCCTCACACTCAAGCCACTGAGATATCCAAACCAAAAAGGGATTGTTCCTTCAAAGTTTGAAACTTTTTTCCTTAACTTTCTTGGCTTAGGTATTTTGCCACAACGATGGTGAGAGTAACATGCCAAGGCAGAACTGGAGCTCAGCAGTGCCACACTGGGTTTCCATCCTCTCTCTCCTGGGAATGTCAGCTTCACCCAGGTCTTCCCACATTCACTCCACTGGGAACCAGACACACCCTGTCCTCTGTTTTTTTTTTCTCTTTCTCTGGTCTCATCTAGACTTCTGTATCTTTGTGAACTCGATTCATATGCTAGTCTAGATCATTTAAGTTGGCCACAGACTCTTGTATGTCATAATGATAAGGTCCCATTATAGGATTTGGCAGTGTTCCATACCAGTCTTGAGGTTCCTGTTAGATTAGCTTCTTTTAATTATTTTTTTCTGAAATATTCTTTCAGTTTAGGTGTCTGTCTATGCATCTCATGCATACCTGGTGCCAACAGAGACAGAAGAGAGTTCTGGGTCCCCTGGCCCTAGGAGTTACCATGAGTAAACATGTGGGTGCTGGGAATTAAACCCAGGTCCCCTGGAAGAGATCTTGACCAGCAACTCATCTTTCCAGCCCACTGACTTCTTTTTCTTTAACTCTCTGGTGAATATAGTTCTATCTGGACCAATGAACTGGGGATAAACACAGCTTCTCATATTCCCAGGTCCCTTAGTAATACCCACTTTCTCCTATTGTTTTTCATTTCCTGATATTACGAGGCTCTCAGACAGCAATAACTATGTGCTCCTGTGACTCTGAGAAGCCAGTCTGTGAGAGCCAGGTTTCTCTCACACTGGCTCAGTTTTTGCTGCCTTTGCCTTAAAGAGGCATGAGAAGTTACACTGCTCAGCTTTTCTACCTACACAGGAGTTTGACTGACCCTACCCACTCCTGTGTCCCACAGCCTTCAGAGCCACGCTGTAAGGGGCTCTTTAATTTCTTATTTAGAAGCCTTTCATAATTCAAGCAGTTCAGATGCTTTGTATACCCAAACTATCACAGTTTCCAGTACCTGACCCTGACTGAGGCCCCATCTGCGTGTTGAGTCACAGATATCTCCTTAATCCCTCCCTCTATTCCCCACAGCTTTTCCCATCTCCCCTCTATCTGGATCCACTCCCTTTCTGTTGATCATTAGAAAAGAACAGACTTCTAGGAGATAACAGACCTACGTATACATTATAGTTTTCAGTTTTGAATTCTCCTGGGACCCCGAGTAAACGAGTGGGTTTCTAATTCTTATGCCTTCTCTTGGGCCTGTTTCCTTTCGTTAATTTGCCTTGTTCAACTCTTATGTGATAGTTTTATTTTTGTGTTTTCTTATTATATTTTACCACGTGTTCTTTCCCCTCACTCTCATTTTCCCCATGGATTCCAAGGTTTTAGACTCTGGAAAGGGCTGTTGAGAACAGTTCTAACCTATACTTTTTTTTTCCATTTTAGGCCCCCAGCGGTAAGAAACAGCAAGCCAACAATTGTACATCATCTTCTCTTTTATCTAATTCTCCTGCCAATCAGAAGCTAACAAGTAAGATCCTAGTATACCTCCCTTTCTTGCTGCAGTTCCTCCTTTATATAAACACATTCCTGCTTGACTGTCACATAAGCCTCAGGTGCATTTCTCACTACACCCCACCGTGGCCACATAACATCCACCTCTTCTTGTCAACAGTCTTGACCCCGTATACTACTCTCAAAGACTTCCAATTGTTTCTGAGCCTTTCATGGCTCTCAGCGCATCACGACATCCACAGAATAGATCCCCACATTAAGCAGGCATACCACCCCATACGACAGAGGTAAAGACTGACACCCTGACTCCCAGAGATACTTAACTTCAGATGGGCTAGCCTTAGTTACATGTCTCAGAACCCATGCCAAGAACCATGCTTCCACTACATAGTAAAAATGTACACTACCATCCACCGTGAGTAAGAGGACTGCTGTATGATCTACCGGAGCTAGTTTCAAGACACACGAAAGTTACACAGAGAAACCCTGTCTCAAAAAAGCAAAAAAGAAAATAGAAGAGGATGCTGTATCAGAATTCTCTCCTCCGATGCACCAACCCTAGGCTGCTCACCCCCAGTTGCATACCTTTCTACCTGTAGTCTGAACCATGCAGTGAGTCTCCCACAGCTCATGCTAGTTCTGCTGTATCCCCATTTTGGTGGCAAGAGTTGCATGACAGATGTTTCCTGGGGCAAAGCAACCCAATTCACCCCAGAAACAAAAGAAAATAACGATTGCACCAATGCCCAATGTGGTGAACCAATGAGCATTTGTTGGGCTCTCTAACAAGTCATATGAGGGGTGACTCAAAAGCAGGTGCATCACTGACCAGCTTACAGCACCACGATGAAGACTCTCCAAAGATGCAAACCGGGAATTCTCTGCCCAGCTTCCAGGCAGCTTGGCAGTCCAAAGATCTCTCCTCTCTGCAGTTTTTCTGATCGAGCTCCACCCAAAGCAGATGATCACTTATTTTTATACTGCCAATGAGGGACCCTCATGAATCTTCCATGTTTCTACCCAGACATTTGACCTCTTGTTAACCCTAGGCTCATGAACCTTTTCCTCCCTACTGCAAAGGCTATTTAACCCGTGAAAAACTGAAATACAACATTACCTTACATTTCCATGGCCTTGATCTACCTTTAGTAGTAGTGACAGGATGCTTTAGGATGCATCAACTTTTCCATACCTTTCTTTAGCCAGGCACCCCTTTGACATGGACACTTTCAGTGTCCATGCTGTTCTTAGGGGGGCTTGTCACCCAATCATCTCAGAGTATAGCATTTGGGGTTGGATCTTATCAATCCCACAGCCTGAATAACAGTTCATAGAAGACATTAATGATAAAAAACTTAGATAAAAAGACTAAGTTTGTCCTGGGGTAGGCATCCATGCCACCCCCCCCAATAAGTTGTGTTTCTCTCCAGTAGGAAAGTATTCTGGGGTGTACATTTTCAGTTAGACCAGGGGCTCTCAAAACAGTTAGGTATGGCTGAAAAAGAGGTTATGGCGTGACTGCAAACCAGAGCCTGACAGCTCCAAGGAATCTGCCCAAGAAGCAAACACAAGCATGGCCCTGGTCCTCCTATGACCTGGATCAAAACAAGCAGCTTGAGCTAGCCGCACAAAGCCCATTAGGGAAGGAAGATGCACAGTGACACCAGGGAAGTTCCCAAGGATAAGGAAGCAGACTCGATTAGGACATGGAAGCTTATGGAAGAAAGGAAAGGCAGTAATTCCAACCAGTACTACTGTGAGAAGCATTAGTCCTTTGGGGAAACACATGAGTCAAGCTACAACAGCTCCACACTCTATTAGACCTCACCTTAGTATCTCCTTAGCCCCCGGTCAATGGTGGATCTTCAGGGTACTACCCAAAGGCTAATTCACGGTCAGCATAAAGACGTTTCAGTCCAGGTTGGACCACATACACCACAATAGTTCTAGGAAAGTATACTGCCTGGTGACTTAGTCTTCTGTATCCATCCTCATGGTATTCACACAAAGGCAAAATCATCCAGCGTGCTTACCACAGCACATCCATTCCATGAAGTGGCATAGGGCTGTATATAGAAGAAACATTAGAAGAGATTGCAGTCCAGACTCCTGGACTCTGATTTGAGTACTTGAGATATGGATCATCTATCAACAGCAATACCCCTTCTAATCCAGGTAAACAGCAGCCATTTGCTCTGAAAGCCTAGTTACTATGTCTCAGCTCTAGTCCAGGTGTGTGGATTCTCACTCCTGGTCAGGCTGTCTGCTTCCAGGTTAGTGCCCTGACTCTTCCCATGAATGTATCGTCTGATTCCCGTGCTTGAAAACCTCTGTAGACTTTGACATTCTTTGCATTTTCTAACTGGTTGGGAACACACAACTGCATTATTTGAACCAGATAAGCTCAGATACAATCCTTCGGCTGCAGCATATTAGAGAGGTTAAGTGGCAGGAATGTGAGCACTCTCCCAACTCCCTTAGCTTCAAACCCTACCTCGAGTTGCCTAGATTTTAGGACACAAAGCGTTTGGCTAGAGAAGAATAATGGCTTTAATTAACTGGAAGTTCCGCCGGCCTTGCTGAAAAATCAACAAGAACATTCACGATGATTTCCCTGACCAAACCAAATGTATTATTTGAGAACGTTTATGAAATGAATGTTTTGACAACCTCGCAATTTTGGAGGAAGGTAAAAAGTAGAAGGTTTCTACCAAATCAGTCTTTAGGGGCAAAAGTGATACTGTGAAATCAGAAACGACTTAGTTCCGCAACAAGGAGTAGGGAAGGGGTGTCTAAAAAGAAAGGTATTGTTTCATCCCCCCTCCCCCGCCCAAGACCAAGTTTTCAGCGCAAAGAAGATTTATTTGCCCCAGAAGGACAGAGGGAATGGAATAAATGATAAAGGCAGGAGACAGATGATGAGGGAGAAGGAGATGGGAACAAGGGAGAGGGGAAGGGGTATTTGTCCTGGGGCCACCTCTGGACATAGAGAAGACAGATGTGTCACATAGGGAAATGGCAGTTTTAAAAGATACAAGGGGACACCCTGTGTCAGGATGAAGTGTTGAATTTTAATTGGGTATGTTTATTAGGTGAGTCAAAGGGAGCTTTTGAATGCTGAATATCAATACTTTGTTAGCTGGACCTTGGTAGCTGGCCTCAGGAGAAAGAAGTGAACAGACCTTGGTGGCTAGCTTTAAGATGTGATCTAATGTTTTTTGCAAGGCAGAGGGAATGGGCAAGGTCCGTTTGCCAGGCCCAGGCTGGCTGCAGTCCCTTCAGTCTCGGTCATTTGCTTTGACAAATTCTGCCACTGGAGGGAACAGGTGCTAGCTGCCGTGCCGGAGAGGAGAGCAGCGGCCCACTTCTCTTCACCTCCACAGAGTCAAGCCACCTCAAGTCAGAGAGATCTTGGCAGCCTTCACACAACCAGACATCAAAACAGGAAAGCATCGAGAAATCTATAACGGAGCCCTGAGATGGGAGCATTGGTCCTGGCTGTGGGATCTGCTCAAGACACTGGCCTCGGGAGTCTCTTATTGCTTCTGACTCAAATACCTCTTGGAACAAATTATGTGGATGAAAAATATAGCAGAATCCAAGACTGGAAAGTTCCCTAAAAGTCAATTATGCTTCCCCTTTCCCCGTGAGCTCTACTATTGTTAGGATATATAATCTATCTGTCTGAATAACCTATGCTGTATTTCCAAGAATTTATTATCCAGCTAAGTGTGAAGAGGGGAATCAGATGTCTAAAAGACTGCAATGCCGATGAAATTCTTTCCCTGTTGGGGTGTTCTGATCATTAGAATGCTTGATATGGTAAGCCCTGCATCCCACAACCCAGGCCCACATGCTCCAAATAAGGTTACTCACTCACGTGTTTAAATTTCTTTCCAAGTTTCCAGCATTGAATTGTCAACCCCCAAAGTTCAAAATATCTGCAGGTAGGGGACTCTGGGGGATAATTGGGATTAGGTGACATCATGAGTGTAAGGTCCCTATGAAGGGCTCTGGTGGCTTTATGACAAAAGGAAAGAAGACTCGGGATACCAAGCTGAGTTTTCCTTGCTCTCTGGTGTCTTCTGTGCTACCATGCAGTAGACAGATCTTTACCAGATCTGGTACATGCTCTCAAATAGAACGTTCATGGCCATGAGCAAAATAAATTTCCAGTATTTATAAACTACCCAAGTGCAGGTATTTTGTTATGGCCACATGAAATAGACTGAGACAGTCACTCTATCATGTAAATGCGATTCAAGCATTTAAGAATCATTGTTTTTGCTAAAGAATATCCTACATATGAGCCAATAAATCTGAATTCAACATTTCCTGTTATACCAGTCATATCATTAAATAATGATGATGCCACAAGCTTTAAATTCCAACACTTTGGAGACAGGGGCAGGTGGATCTCTGTGAGTTCAAGTCCAGCCTGGTCTATGTATAGAGTTCCAGGACAGCCAGAGCTACATAGTAAGACCCTGTCTCAAAAAATATTTGTGAGTCTGAGAGATGATTCAACAATCAAGAACACCCGTTGGGTTCCCAGCACCCATGTCAGGGAGCTCACAACTGCCTGTAACTCCCACTCCAAGGGGTGGGCACTTCTGACCTTTGCAGTACCCATACTCATGCTTAGAGGTGTATACATACACAAAAATAAAACAATAGTCTTTAAAATAATTTACTTATAGTCAAATAACACCAGTAAGTTATTTTACCTATCTGCTGGTAAACTACAGCTTCTCATCTCCTAGTCATTTATACCGAAGCTTATTCAAAGGACAGAACTATAAATCTTTATTTCATAGACTTATTTAGAGCAGTTTTGTGTTTTGTTTTAAGTTGAGACTCTATTATTTACATTTTAATGAACTTCAAAATCTTTCTTATCTCTTCTCATTTCTATTCATTACTTATATATTTGAACAAACTTATATAATATAAATTAATATAGAAATATTAATTTGTTTTGATGAGTGTATTAAAGTTGTTATTAAAATGGGAAATAGGTTCACCGATTCCTACCACACAATCTGATGCCATTATATGAAAGGGAACTCTGCTAGACCTCATTTTGCTACCTACAAATAATTATGCTAGTTACTTAGAAACCTTCTCCCATCCTGATTGAGATATATAAAATATTAAACATCACTTTCAGTTTTGTGAGCAAATCAAGAAAACATTCATTAGTAGCTGAGCTGAAGATGCTGAGGGAGTGCTGATCCATCTACTCTGCCACACTGTTCGTACCAAGCATCACATCAATAATGCACGTCTAACCCTTACAATTTGAATACATCCCGCTATTAGCTGAGAACCATCTAGCTGTGGAGAATGACAGGCTGAATTTCTGTCCACTTTTGTCCAAGAAGTACTGTGTTATTACCACTTGAAGTACTAACATGTATATGATATCATCTCTCTCATTAAAGAAGGCACTTTCTTCCTCCCTTCCTTTCTTCCTCCCTCCCTCCTTCCTTCCCTTACTCCCTTCCTTTCTTTCTTTTTCTTCCATTTTGTGACAGAGTCTCATGTAGCCCAGGTTAGACTTGAACTTGATGTGTAGCCAAGGTTAACCTTGAGCTTCTGATCCTCTTGCTTGCGTACACCTGAGTACGCACCACCATAGTCAGTTAATATGATTTGGGGTGAAACCTAGAGCTTCATGAATGCTAGGTTAGCACTCAACAAACTGGAGTACAACAGCAATCCCAATGTATAGTGCCTTGTTCTCATGGAAATCAAAATGCACAGAAGGTTCTATTCAATATAGCAACAAAGAAAAGAAATATTTTGGTTAGAACAAAGAAGCTGTACTGTAAAGCTCCTTTACTTATCCTTATGGATAAGTAAAGATAATAATAATTAATGATAATAATAATAATGGCCAGTGAGCTAGCCAAAGGCAAATAATGTCCATCTGCTCCCACAACTGCAAAGTCTAACATAGCTGCAGCCGAATTCTGGGCCTCTGTGAGTCTATCAGGAGCTTGTTCTTGCTTGGTCGTTCAGTCCCACTCTCCAGCCGTTGGCGTATTCTCAGACTTCTTGTGGTTTCTAGATGAAAGCCAGGAGCTTCTGCTTGATGTTCTCCTGGACATGATGGATTCATTTCTGCTAACACCAGCCTAAGGTTACAGAATATGTAAAATGACACCTACTGGTCAGAACTAGTTAATGCTGTCCTTTGGTCCAGGTAGGGGACCTGCGATGATTAATCTTCATTGATCACTGTCAGCCTGACTGGATTAAGAAATGCTAGGAAATTAGTGGAGCACACCTCTGGATGTGTCTGCAAGGGCATTTCCAGAGACAATTACATCAGGAAGGTTCTGACCTACCAACGAAATAATCAGATCAACCCTTTTATGAAAGCAGAATACCATGACATTATTGGGCGGTAGTCAAAAAGAGTTCCCTGTTCATGAATTTGAAAGAGAGCAAGGAGTGGGTATATGGTAGGGTTGGTAAAGAAGAAAGGGAAGGTGGAAAAAGGCAATTTTATTATGATCTCAAAAATAAAGAGTAAAATAAGCAACCTGTTTGATAGAAGTAACTATTTGGGACCATATCCCTGGACTGCACTGTGTGTGTGTGTGTGTGTGTATCTCTGTCTCTCTCTGTCTCTATTTCCATTCCTCCCTCCCTCTCTTCTTGCTTTTCCCTTTTCTACCATGAAAAGTAAAGAATTTCTGCTACACACTGCACACCGCTGTTGCATACTGCATGCTTTTTCTGCACACGCTGCTGCACAAATTTCATGCTGCTGCTGCACACTGCATGATACTGCTACACACTGTTCATTGCTGCTGCTCATTGCACACTGTATGCTGCTGCTGCACACCGTTCATTGCACACTGCTGCTGTTCACTGCTCACTGCTGATGCATGCTGCATGCTGCAGGCTGCTGATGCATGCTGCATTCCTGCCACATAACATACACTCCTGTCACCATGATAATCTTCTCACGTACATGGAACTGAGCTAAACCCTTCCTCCTTTTCACTGTTTCTGTTGAGAATCTTATTGGAGCTATGACAAAGGAATGGATAGCACAAGAGGCCATGGCATCCTGACTACAGGGGGAGGTCTTAGCAGATAAAACAGAAACCAAGCCTGTAGGGAAACCTGTATGCTCCCAGGCAAATGATCTATTTCAAGTATGTAAAATATGACAATCTTTTCTCCTTCTCAACCAGGGCTGAGACCCATTCTCACTCAGAACTAAAGGAATTATTTTGCTGACACCAAGTTGAAAAGCAGTCCTGCCTGCTTTACAGAGCACCTTAGAGATCAAAGGTTTAGTTCGAAACTTCAAGAAAATGCTTTCCTTACATATTTAAGGAATTTGGTATAAATTTAATCTTATTCCATGCATGATTTATTCAACTTATGCTGCCTGATATTTTTGTGTGTAGTGTGTCTTTGCTACCTCATTGAGACGAAATTCCCTCAATGTTTCCTTAATGCTCACATTCCTATTTACATTATAAGACATTTCTGTATCAATCTAAGTTCTATTTAGATTCTGAAAAACTCAAAATAATAAAAAAAATTTAAAAAATTCTCATATCCTCTACCCGTTGTATATTTTTTAAGGGGAAATTGCCACTCCAAAGAAAATCTGAGCCGATTCTGTGATTGAATTTCCTGAGCTGGCACGTGTGTTCTCTGCATATGTCTTTTATAAGCAGCATGAGATGTTCTCATTAACACACGGGAAAGATGTATATAGACCAGATTAGGTCAGTCATATCAAATTCAGCTCCCTTCTGCATTGGAGCCCACCTCACGAGGTGAGTTTATTAAGTTACAGCAATTGGTTGCTATGGACCAAAACTTGCCATGTTAAAGATCTGGGCAAGCAATAGTTCCCTCTGTTTCTGTTTCTAAGTCTGCTTACAAGGGACTCCAGCCTCATGAAAATCGCCTGAAATACAACACAATTTTCACAATTTTACTGCCAACAATTTCACTGCCAAGTCTTGGTTCCTAACACCGGCAGAATTTCCTAAACTATGACTTGGGAGGTAATCAGTGATTCTCAGAAGGCCTCACTATATGGACTGTGCTCTCTCTCTCTCTCTCTCTATGTGTGTGTGTGTGTGTGTGTATGTTTATGTATGTCAGACATATATCTGATGGTTTTTTTCTTTCTGTCTCTGTCTCTTTGTGTGTCTCTGTCTCTCTGTGTCCCTCTCCTTTTCTCTCCCTTAATCTTGCTCATACAATCTTCCTTGTTATCTCTGAGAGATGCTAAGTATATATAAAACTGCAGGAAAGAAACTTGCTACCCTGTAAGCAACTTACAACTAAAAATAAAAATAAAAAACCTTAATCTATAGAAGAATTCTCAATGTCAGAAATAAAAACAACTCATCAAATACAGTTAAGTGATGCATGAGCTTACAGCAGCTGTGATTATTAGAACCAAACCTGCACGTGACCAAGAGGGTCACATGTTTCATCAAGGAGATTGCTAGGGATGAGGATTTAAGGACAGCCTGATGTTTTCTGGGTAGTGGGGTGAGTCTCTTTCCTTTGGGAGGGGGAAAACCACTGATAGGATGTCCATGCCCTTGTGGATCTCTACAGACCTCTGCACATCTGGGTAGTATTAGATCTACTGGGTTATTTTATAGATAACACAAAGTTAGAAGGAGGACAGGAGGCATGTTGTGCGGAGGTGGATGGTGTGCTTATATAAATAATGTTTAAAAGTTAATCCAGATATCTGGATTTGAGAGATAACAGGAGCCAAGAAAGCAGATTACAATATGTTCATACAAATTAAAACCAGGCAAGTTGCTACAGGACACAAACCATTATAACAGACAACCAGGGGCCAGTGTTCAGTCCCCGAATTCCTCAAGGCTAATGCTTGGAGAGCTCAAAAATGCACTCAATTACAATAGAGTACAGGAGTCCAGAACAAAACACTACAAGGAAAAAGAAAGGGAAGCTCATATATGATATCTTAAACCCAGGGTGGGGCTGTTAAGCAGCCAGGATGCTAATGAGGGAAATGCTGCAAGTAAAGTTTGCAAACACTTGATCTTTACAGCCTAGCATTCACTACTTTCCTCCAGACTTCTGCTAAACCCCACCTCTGTAGGGAAGAAGTCTTTCCAGCTGCTAAACCTGATGGCCGTCCCTTCCATTAAACTTCTACAAAATCCAGTTATTTAATTTTGGAGCACATTTCACGATGGAGACTATATAATGAACAGTGTAATGATTTTTTAAAAAAACATCTGATTGCACCATTATGAACGCAATGACTACAGGGATCTTGTTCATATCCCAGCACCTACTGCCATCAATAAATAATCTGATATGTAATATTTGAGTGATTAACTGAATAAACAATCCAATTTCACTCATTCCCTGGAATGTGACTCTGAAATAGAATCCTGAGTCACCAATCAGAAATATAGGTAAGGCTGTATATATTTTTGTCACAATTTTCTATTAAGCAACCCCCTCAGATCTCTTCAATTTGTAAACTAAGAATGTGGGTGATATTAATGAGTGACGGGGCCTAAGGAAGAGGCAAGCACAGTGTCCGTGACAATGTCCATGAGAGTCTCACAGGAAAACAGCAAAAGGTTGGCAAGGATCCGGAATTATTGTTGCTATGTGGTGAATAAATGCTTCTTTGCAGGCTCTGTGCTCACTCGTGTTTGGGGGCAAAAGAGATGAATTTGTGACAAATGAGGTGTTTAGGTCACTGAACTGGCTCTGAAATCCTGGTGACTTCACTGTGTCTCCATTCAGACCAGATCCACGTCAACTCCATGCATTTGTATGTAAATGCCATGGTTTGAACAAGAAAAGTTTCAGAGGAGCGTATAAAATTCTCTCTTACTGATTCTCTTCTGTAGTCTCTTGTTGCTTGGGTGGTCAATGTTGTAACTCCCAATAAAAGAAAGCATCCTGGATGCTAAAAAGAGCTCTTTAAACAGCTTGGCAGTGTTCTCTAAAGCCAACTGGAAGCAGTACCTGGAAGGACCTCACTGGCCACGTAAGGCCCATACATAAGTTTCTGTTTCCTACCGAAGTATGACAAAGATGTTTTCATCTCTGCTGAGAAGCCCTTGCATGTGACTATCTTGTTCTCAATGGAAAGTTAAAATCTATGAATGAAAACCCATGAACACGTTATCTTTAGTTATATCCTCTGCACACTTTTCTATATTTTATTTAAAAAATATTGCATAGGTTATAGTTATACAATAACATAAAAATTTTACTTTGGAAGAATCTGTTTAGAAAAATAATACCAGGTAATTTTTTTAAATTTCTTATTCCTACTAGTGGTAGCTTTTACGTGCACAGGGTGGGGAAAGCTAACCCTCTTCCTCAATGTTATCCAAGACAATCTCTGGAGAATCCAAATGTCAGCGAATATACAAGGTGAAAGGTGGAATGAGTTCAATATTTTCATATTGGCCTAGAGAAGATGTTCAAGCCATTAAAATAATAACAACATGTCCTGTTACCAAATTGAACAAAACAAGAGAACTTTTAGGTTCTTTGAAAATGACTTCTAAACATGTTAGTAAGCATGTAGATTATGTAATAATTCACAAAAAGGAAAAATATTAAACTGATTTGGATCTGTTAGGCAATTTATCATAATTACTAGAACAGACAGACAGGCACACACATGCACACACACAAACTCTCTCTCTCGCTCTCTCTCTCTCTCTCTCCCCCTCTCCAGTGATCAGCCCTTCACTGAAGGAATTTGTGCTTAAGTCATCTCAGATTTTCTACAACAGGCTGGGTGGTGGTGGCTCATTTTTTTTTTAATCACAGCACTTGGGAGGCAGAGGTAGACAGATCTCTGTGAGTTCAAGGCCAGCCTGATCTACAATAGTTAATTCTGGGACAGGCTCCAAAACTACAAAGAAACTCTGCCCGCCCCCCAAAAAATAAAATAAAAACAAAATTTTCTACAATAGAATCCTCAATAGCCTGTATCAAAGAGATGCCACTTCCACCACATGCAGTCTTCTGCCCAGCCTGTTCCTCCTTCATTGGTTGGCTACTTGGGCACAAGAGGAACTACAATGTGTAACTTATAATCGTGTTCAGGAAGAATCTCATTAAAACAGATACTTTTGCCAAGAGAAGCCTAAATCCCAGCATCATCTCCACCTTGTAACCTTGTGAAGCATGTCCTATTCAATGAATTCAGCATAAATCTTATTTTTCTTTTCAGGGTTCTCATTTATTTAAAACATATTGGATATAAAAATCCACAAATTCCCCTTGATGATTTCTTTTTATTCTAGGCGGCATATTCTCTGCTTCTGGGCTTTCTTGGTGCCTATTTTTGCTGACCAATAACTAATGGACACAATGCTCTTGACTGCCTTCTCACCTGAATTTAGACCCCCATCAGAACTGCCATGACAACCTCTCCTCCCGACAAAGCCACTTTGTATCTCCAGCAAAATGGGCGAAAAATGAAGCACAGATATAGCTGAGTAAGAAATTTTAAAGTGTTTTCTGCTCTCATTTAAGAGAAATGCTATATTTTCTTTTTCATTTTTTGCCTAAAGAACAAGATGATGCTATCTGGCTCCCCCCCCCACTCCACCCCCAGTGCTACTGGACAGAAAGTGCATGGATACATGAATTTGAATCACATATCCTGATGTAAAAACATGACTCACTAGAGTTGACTATATTATAATTAGAATCATACTAATATTTTTAGCTAAGCAATATTCAGGGCATAATCACCAGAAGTAGTTAAATGCAGGTCTGGGGAGACAGCTCAGTGGTTAAGAGTGCTTGCTGCTCTTGTAGAGGATCCAAGTTGAGGTCCCAACACCCATTTTGGTAGTTCACAGCTATCTGTAATTCAGGGAATCTGAGACATAGGATCTGCCAATCTTCCATGGCAACTGCACTTTCATGTACATACCATCCCCCCCACACACACACATATACACATAATAAAAGATAAAATAAAGCTTGAAAAATAAAACTAATGAATAAATAGTAAAATATACTGGCTCTGTCCATGCATGTGTGTCTGTCTGTCTCTGTGTATGTGTATCTATCTGTCTGTCTCAGGGTATGTATATAGCAGAAGTAATGATAACAATACTAAATGAAGAGGGTAGCTTTGGTATTGATCAGTTGCTGTCATTAAACTAATCATCTCGCAAAGAGCAAAGGCTTGTTGGGCTCACAGGTTTGGACCCCAGCTCAGAGCTGCTTAGCACCAAGACTCTTAGTCTTACCAAGAGAAACACTGTGTGGCTGTGGCACATAGCAGAGCGAAACCACTTCATATTCATGGCAGCCAGTGAAAGAGAAAGTGGAAGAGGCTGGGGACATACAGTGTTTACTGACGTCACCCAATTAACTATAGACATCTAACTGGGCTTTGCCTCTTAAAGCCTGCCAGTAGTGAGGTTTAAACCTCAGAAGACATTTCCCTAAACTACAGCAGGCCTTTGCTACAGAACAGGCTCAGGTCTTGAAGGCCATCTCTCCAGTGTATGATTCGTTCCCAGGTAAGCGATGTTCAGTGGGACACTGCAAGTCCCTCTTGGTCCCCATTGACTTAGAAGTGAGTCAGCGATGGAACCCCTCACACAGCTTTAAACATTGTTTTCGCCTCCAGTCTCTGGATGTGTCCATCTGTACCAAGATCAAAGTCTATTGATGTTTGTGTTCAAATATATCTACAGATGTGAACATGGAGGTTGGAGGTCAATGTTGGGTGTCTTCCTTTATTGATCTCCACTTTATTCTTTGAGACAGAATCTCTTGTTAAACCTGGAACTCACTGATTCGGCTAGGCAGGCTGGCCAGCGAGCCTCGGGGATCCTTCATCTCTGCCCCTTAAGGTGCATAACATGCTTTTTTGTGTGTTTTGTTTACATGGATACTGGGAATCGATCTCAGGTCCTCATGTTTTACCGACTGAGTCATCCTCTTAACCGAGCACAGCTTGGTTTCTACCTCCCTGACCCCTAGCTCCAAATGCAACATAATCTACCACAGAGTGGATGATTGATTTGTTCAGCTCATCATCACTGGAAGCAATGAACACAGGCCAGCAGGCTTCTTCGTGGCCCCTGGAGGAAATGGGAAAATAATTGATGGGGCCAAGAAAAAAAGAACACTGTCATTTGTTTCTGAGGATCTCAGCCCTCTCCATCAACTTCATCTTAGAAACATAACCATGTTTTCCTAATGGTGATATGGAATGGGGAGAGACATCCCATGAGTAATTTTACTCATAAATAATTCAGATACCATACAAATGGGCAAGGATGCATGACTGCACCCTGTGATAAAGGAAGCAGTGGTAGACCACTGGTGGTGATAATCTCCATAGTCACCAGCTTTTCTGCAGACAGTGGGGATACGGGATTCACTGAAGGTTTGTGAGGTGGGCCATGTCTTTTGCACTTCATATTTTTAAGCCGGTCAATGCCTGGAGGCTCTACATCTATTAGAGTTCTTATCTCTCAAGTTCCAAGACCTGAGTTCAATCCCCAAAACCAGCATACTGGGGCTGCAGAGACAAGCAGATCCCTGGTGACCACTGCAAGCCAGCCAAGACTACTTGGCGAAGTCTAGGCTAGTGAGAGACCCTGTGTGAGAAACAGAAAATGAAGATGATACCAGAAAATGACAATTGAGGTTATTCTCTGACCTTCATATACACAAATGCACACGTAGATACACCTTTGCACACATTAATAGACACATATGCACACAGACAGTCAACATGTAATGATTTGGCAGTAAAAAAAGACCACATGTGTTCATTAAATATGTTACAGACTGCATGAAGCTAGGCTATAGTATTATTATTATATCATTAATAAACTACTGGCAGAAGAAGATACAAGAACTGCTAAGAGAAGGTCTTAACCTACAAACAAGATGGAGATATTCATGCAAACTTAGCTGAGGGTTTCACCACAGATATAAAGACAGGATTTCCAAGAAGGTTACAAGTGTAATCCAAGGGGACACATTAGTGTAAAGTACCTGCCAGATGGCCCCTGTGGCGACTTCCAGACACCTGTTTGGGAAGATGGAGCACAGCAGGTAGTGCACAAGAGATATAAAGCGGGCTACTATGGCTCCAGGTCTCCAAGTTTTAAATACAGTTGCAGCATCGTGAGAAGAAGTGATGAACAGACTCAGGGATTTAAGGCTGGGGAGGCAGTTCATGGAGTAAGCATAAGGGTTCTAGCTCCATAGTCAGACCCACAACCAAGAAGAGTGTGTAGTGTCACTTGGAATCCCAAAGCTGGAAAGTTAGAGGTAGGCTGGCCCTGGGGCCTCCATTCTTGGCCAGTCTAGCCTACTTGACCAGCTCTGAGAAAATGAGATCCTGTCTCAGAATCA
Source organism: Neodon shergylaensis (assembly GCA_025134845.1). Lineage (NCBI taxonomy): Eukaryota > Metazoa > Chordata > Mammalia > Rodentia > Cricetidae > Neodon > Neodon shergylaensis. The sequence continues at coordinate 873,701 of JABTXL010006377.1, forward strand.
AACAATACAAACAAACACAACAAAACAAAAACAAGGTGGGTAGCACCTGACGAATACTTGAGGTTATCCCTTGGTTTCCACAGACATCCACACATGCAGGGCATCCCCCCTACTCTCAAACCCCACCCCACCACAACACACACACACACACACACACACGGGACAAAGAGAATTTTAGAGTTTACTTAGATTCTTGCTTCACAAGTGCATATTAAAATCAAACATCAGTTCAATATTTCCCCTATTGCAAGCCCTACCCTCTGTCAAAGATGAAAGAGCTTCTACTAGAAGAAGTGCCGATGGCTAGGAAGATAGAAGGAAGAGAGATAATAATCTGTAAATTGGATAATTTCTGGACAGGCCACTCTATTGTCACAAATGCTTAGTTTTAAGCTCCCCATCTCCAGGAGATCATACCCATAACAGACTTACTTAAAGCCTAACTCAACCCCGACTCACATGTGACAGGCATTCATTGTTATAAAAAAGACAGAGCTGTTTATGGAAGATTCTGTCCAACCTGAAAATCATATGATTTTCCTTGCCTCTTTATTTATGAGACTTAAAGAAAGGAGAAAGGATCATTTACTATTTTAGAGACTGCATACCATGAGAAGAAATATAACCTCCATGATTCTTCAAATACCCAATTAACCAAATATTTCCATCTGCCCATAGTTTTTTTTCTTTTCACCTTTCCCTTTTCCCTTTTAAATGTGATAATAGCTAAAAGCCTAAAAATGAGCAGAAAATGGAAAAGCTTCAAATACTTTCCCCGATACAAGGACAGTAGTCTCAGCAACATGCTATCCCTGACATTATTATCATTAACAGCATCAGAAAGAACATAGTCGGGCACTAGCTTTAGCAGGGAAATGTATTATACCCAACTTCCTGGCTAGGTTAGAGTAGGCAGGGTAAGAAAGCATGGCCATGGTCTACAAAATGAAAGCTGTGTGCTACTACTGCTACTTCAAGAGGAGGCAGTAGCGGATGCTACTAAACACCAGCACCCTGATGCCTGGAGACACCATGTGGTGGGACAGCAAAATGACATCACCTGTGAGTGAGAAACAAAGAGAGAACTGTCTCCCAAGTGAGATATAATGCTCCATGTGGATTCAGAGAAGGAAAGCATATGTATGTGTGCCCAGAGAGGAGTAAAAAACAACAACAAAAAAACACCACCACTGGCCAATGAAAAAGGAAGCCTTCAGAGAAGGGACAGATGCATGGAACTCCTTCTCACTGGAAGAAATGCCCCAAATTCGTGGCCCCAGGACACATCCAAAATAGAAGGGATCAGGATGCAAAATGATGGTGCACACAGCGGTGAACTTGTCAGATAAGCATGAATGGATCTAGGAGTTAAAGGTAGCGAGATTACCGTGGTGTGACTATGTGCTGCCATCTATTGGAGGGGTGGAGGGCACTTCCCATGTCTTCTGTGCTAAAATTGCCTGGGAAGGACTGGGCAGCACATCAGAGAACAACTTGGAGACAGCTGTGGTGGTAGCAGCAACTAACACACTAAGGAGATTTAGAGAAATTCCTGACACACAAGATATTCAATAGGACTTGAAGACTGAGTAAAGAAACTGAATCGAGGCAATTTTAGAACACCGTGTCCAGGCAGTTAGTCCAATAGTGTCCCCATGAAGGGGATGGGATTTCTCATACAGAAGCCTGCTGAAAGGAAGGATCGTACTTGGGGTGACAACCATACAATCTTGTTTTGAGTGATGTCACCAAGGACCACACGATTGGTGGGGGAGTAAAATCAGAGACATGCCACAACTTCAAGTCACACATATATATCTTGATTTTTGAAATAGTTTGTATTGTATTGTTTCCCTCTTTTCTTCACTGAATTCTCTCGTGATTTGAGTCTGCATGTGAGCAAGCATTCTATTTTGGCAGTCACCTCTGTGATGTTGCCTAAGGTTAAATGGATTGATACGTTGAATTATTCTACTATAGAAAAGACACAATGGGGCAGTATCAATCAGACCCTCCTTGTATTTTTCCCTTCGAAATCCCCCGTCTAACTATAAGACATCAAATGCAACCTTCACACAGATATGCAAAAAGAAAATGTGTCTGAGGACACAGTCTAAACCTTGCCATAAAAAAATAAGATAGCATTGTGTTTGGCTGAAGCAGAAAACGGTCCTTGTGTGCCTCAACTCGCTGAACAAACACCACACATGAAAAAACAAACATGTAGAAAATAAATTACTCAGCCTGGTCTACAGAGCTAGTTCCAGGACAGGCTCCAAAGCCACAGAGAAACCCTGTCTCGAAAAACCAAAAAAAAAAAAAATTACTACATTTTGAAAGTAATGAGAATAAGTCACTGTTAAAATGTTATATTTAAAAAGAAAGGGAAAGAAATATCTCTGTGTGAAGTGTGTATATACAGTATGTGTGTTAATTTGTGTGTGTATTATAAGAATGTGTGTGTGTAGTGTCACACTGTGTGTGTATTTGTGTGTAGTGAAATAATATACAAATGACAAAGTGAATGTAGTGTCACAATGCATGTGTGTAATATATCAGTGTACATGTGATAATCTGTGTATGTACTATCACAATGAGATGTGTGTGTGTGTGTAATCCAGGTGTGGACATTCAGTTATCTTCCTCTATCAATCCCACCTAATTGTTTGAGATGGGTTTCTCACTGAGCCTGCAGCTCACCTGTGGCCTAGGAGAGCTGGTAAGGAAACTCCAGGGACCAGCACCTCTGAGATTACAAGTGAATGACTGCCCTGCCTTTATTACATGGGTTCTGGGGTCAGAGCTCAGGTCCTCACACTTCCACAGCAGACACTGTACCAAGTGAGAGTCATCATCAGCGCCCTCCCCCATAAAGCAATATTCTGATCTTCATTCTTCACCACAGAGAACACTTACCGTCAACACTAGCATTTGCCTTGATCTATTCCAATTGTGGATGTAGTGGGATCAACACCGTGTCTAGCAGACTTTTTAGTCAATCAAGGAAAGCTCAAGACTAACCCAGGACACCTCGTGATCCCCAGGTCAGCCTAGGCCACACGGAGGCAGAGAGATCTTGTCACAGTTAAGTAAATACGTATCTCCAAAGGTTAAAAAAAAATTGTTCTACACATATACAAATTCAAATATTAAATCCAGTCAGAGTGTTTAAAAGAAAGCAGTTTTATATCTACATCTTTTCTTAATAGTCTTTATAAGCTTGTTGGAACAGAGTTTCTAATTTTCTAATAACCTGCAAGTCCCTCCCACTATTACTGTCCTAGTAAATAATATACGTGTAGCCCAGAGGAATATAAACATCTTTAATAGTGACTTAACTTTAAAAGTTTCTTGAAAGTTGCGGGAAATAATGAATCACAAATCATTACTAATTTGTGTACCAATTAGTTAATTTTCTAATGTGACTCTGGAAAAAAATATAATTAAAATTACTTCAAATTTTACAGAACAAATTGGTAGAAATTTTGCAAGAGGCTAAAATTATTAAACATTAAATATACCCCAAAAGAAATCATATATTAAATTCTACAATAACTTGGGGGCTGGAGTGATTGCATAGCAGTTAGCAGAAAACCCAAGTGCATTCCCAGCATTCACATGGAATAGCCTGCAACAACCTGTAACTCCAGCTCCAGGGAACCTGACACTCCCTTCTGGCCTCCAAAGACTGGGCACACACACAAGCACACAGAAACACACATCAAAGCTAACCAGTGAAAGCAAAATTAAAAAATAACACATGCATGCCTAGTTGCTCGTGGCTGCGCTACAGTTATTTTCTCAAGCACATGATGCTAAGTAATCTATTCTTCTCAAATCTCTGCCATCTCTAGAACACATGCAATTACTGGGTAACTTCACGCACGGAGGCATGAGCTTTCTCTACTTTGCTAGAAATCTAAGAACTCTGAGGGACTACAAATTCATTTGGCAATAATTTGTTTATGCAATGATAAAGGCACAGAACTATCCATGTTTAAGTGTAAAACAATGGAAGACATAAATTTATTTTTACTGGAAATAAGAGAGCGTTCCGCGGCTCTGCACAATCCATTAACGACTATACCTAAACACAGTCTTTATAATGTTATGTTTCTCATTTCATGAATTTTTACAGCTAATGTGTTTCCAGCCAAGAATAATGTGGTGATTAGAAGAGACTTCAATGAGAATATGTGTCGGTGCAGTAAGTGTAGAAGCTAATGAATTTCTTTCTGACTAGAAAACAATTATTGATCACCAATTTTTGGAAAGCTTTAAATCAATTCTCATGTCATTTACTACAAAAAAGTTCAGAAGCAGGATTCAAGAGGAGCTAGATAAAAGATTGTGAAACTAATAAGATATCGATTTTTCTAAGTTAGTATGCTAATTTGTAGCTTTAATAGCCCCTAATTTAATTAGACTAATGCCTTTTGTGTGGACTGGGCTTACAAAGAAAAGCTGCCTGACAGACCATCTGAATTTTGAACTGATGTAGGTTTTAAATGGGAAAACTAATGCACTTCTAGCTTAGAACGCTCAGTTAATAGCACAGTGAAGGATGGCAAGTCTGGAGGAAACACCAGGTTTCACACTGGGCTCTTTACTCATCTGTTGTTTTAAGTCAATGAAAGCCATGAGGAACTGTTTCAAATTTTCAATTAGACTTACCTTTTAGGCTCATACAATCACAACTGAGACACAAAAGCTTATGCAAGCCTTTGATTTCTATGATACAGATGAAAGACAAGTGATGTGGGGTAATTAGGGGGACAAGGGATTAACTACACAAAAGACTATTATAATAATAGAAATCCTTCAGCAGCGTATTTAAGAAATGTATCAGGAATCTTTCTACTAACCAAGAAATTTCTGTGATAGCCACTAGGCAGCCATCACAATAGATCTGAGCATATCCTTGATTTCCTGGTTAAGAACTCATTAGAGAACAATATTGAATAGGAGAGAGGTCAGCAAGAGACAGAGAGACAGAGAGTCTATGAACAGATAAATTACTCCAGGAGTAAGAACTAATATTAAGAGATTGCCCAAGTAACAAAAGAAGACTTAAAACCCTGCCATCCTCTCATGGTCATTGTGCTGGCTGCAGTGCCCCCTCAACCACGTCTCTCCTAGACGTTACCACCCCATGGTGGCGGGGGCAGGAACTACCAGGCTTCTTACTTCCTCTTGTCTCCCATCTCTCCTCCTGCAGAAGATCTTTACTTTATTTTCAGTGCTCCTGCATCTTCTTTCCCCGGCTCAAGTAATTCTACTTCAAGAATTAACTCTAGTATTTATTCACATACTTGATGATCCCCTTCTCTCTTTTGAAAGATGTGTTTTTTTAAAAATTATGTATATGCATGTGTGTCTATGTGTGGGTTTGTGCATATGCATGTAGTACCTGTGGAGGCCAGAAGGAGGTGTTAGAACCTCAGGAGCTGGAGTTAAGGACAGTTATGATTTACCTGTTGTGGGTGCTGGGAACTGAGCACAGGTCCTCTAGAAGAGTCACAGTTGCTATTAACCATTGAGCCATCACCACCACTCCAGCCCCAATATCGCTTTTCACTCCCTCTAATTCTTGCAACATTTCGTAAATGTGCTTAAGAAAATAAACTGCAATTTTATCTCATGCTTACTTACTGTGAGCCAATATTTATGTATATAAGAAACCATATAAACTGGCCATATGGTTTAAATTACACCAGAAGTCTAAAATGAGATATATTCATATGTATCTTTTGATTTACAGTAGGCTTATGTCCTGATAAAAACAGTTTTAAGTCAGAAATGTCATGAGTTGAAAAAGCATTTAATGTTCCCCATTTTACCAAGCTTTTAGCCTAATAAAGGTGAACTGAAGAGTGTTGGTTTACTGTCTCCTGTCTGAGAGCCTTGAGATTATCTAACCACAGGCCAGTTTACCCAAGGAAAGATTAAAGTTCAATGTTTTAAGTTAGGTTTTTCACTGCATGCTTTTAGACCACCCTAAAGTCTGAAAATTGTAAGTTGAGCAGCCACAAACAAGAAACTGGGTGTATATCAAGAAATGAGCAGCCCACAAGTGTACCTGAACAGTCAGAACCACAACTACTTAGAGTGGGCTTTTTCAGAACATTGATCATAGGGCTGAAAAGTGGCTTGGGATTAGTGGTGTGCACTGCTCTTACAGAGGACCAGGGTTCAGTTCCCAGCACCACATCAGGAAGCTCACAGCCATCTGTAGAGCCCTCTTGTTGCCTCTCAAGGCATGTCCTCCTCCCCACCAGATCTGCTCCTGCTGCAGTTCCCTTTCAGAAGAGAGGAGGCCTCCAAGAGACAACAACCAAGCGTGACAAAGCAAGATACAACAAGACAAGGCAAAAGCCTTCATATGGAGGCTGGACAAGGCAACCTAATAGAAGGGAGTGTGTTCCAATCCTTCTACTAAAACAACAACAACTTCTTCTTCTTCTTCTTCTTCTTCTTCTTCTTCTTCTTCTTCTTCTTCTTCTTCTTCTTCTTCTTCTTCTTCTTCTTCTTCTTCTTCTGTGTGTGGCATGTGTGGAGCTCTTGGGCAATAATAGTTTTCATCGTTATCATAGGGATTATGCTAGATTTTTTTTATTATGCTGGATAATGTAGATTATTTTCTTGCCAGTGTTTAACTAAACACCATTTACAGTATTGTCCCTAGAAAGAAGACTGTCCTACATTATTTACTACTAAACACCATGGGGATATGGGGAACCAACATCCTCTATCTTCCTATAGCACAGAAGCATGACCCAGCAGTGCTGTTTCCAAGAATAAGCCTTTGCAGCATGAGGGAAGAACACAGAAAGTTCAGCTACATAATTAGCATAATCTCAAGGCTGAAACAGAATCCTCAGCCACAGAGAGGACAAGCAATCTTATGACCAAAAAATTGTACTGATTTGGAATCAAATTTAGGTTTCAATTCTTAATCCACTTTGTAAGAGTATATTTATCCTTAGCCATGCTGCTCAATTTTCTGAGCATTGATGTCCTCATCTGCAAAATGTGGCTAGTTAAGACTTGTATTCTAGTGCAGTACCAATATTTGCAGAATGTTTACATGCATAAATATACATATTCACACATATGCATATGTTTCCCTTCCAATCCTCTAGTCCTTGATATAATCACAACTTCTTTCTAAATTCTGGCTTTGTCTCTCAGACTTGTGCTCTGGGAACTTCTAATAATAGTTGGCAGGCAGATCTTGTGTGTGCTTGGAGGAGGTTTGTAGCATATGTATGTGTGTGGGGGTTTGGGTGTGGAGATGCACACTCAAGTGTGTTTATACATTTGGAAGTCAGAGGTTGGAGGCTGATGTCTTCCTCACTTAATCCTCATCTTATATTTTTATTATGTCTTTACACATGTGCCATGACACATGTGTGACTATCAGGGGACAACCTCCTTCTACCACGTGGGTTCCACGTTGAACTCGGATCGTCTGGCTTAGCAGTATTGAGCTATCTTGCCAACCTTCCACTGTCTTTTTTGAGAAGAGGGTCTTTCATTTATTCTGAAGTACCCTGAATTGGCTAGAATAGTTGGCCAATGAATTCCATATATATTCCTGTCTTTTCCCCTCACCCCTAGGACTGGAACTACAGACACGGTCACCATGACCAGCTTTTTATAGGTTTTTGTGATCTAACTCAAGTTTTTATAATTACCCAGCAGACACTTTGCTGAAAGCACCACCTCCTTGCCCTGGTCTTACATTGTTATGACTTTATGAAAAGACACTTTGTTTCCCTAACCAATCACACAAAAATCTGAGAAGGCAATCTTAATGACACACACTGAGATAGGTTGTCTTTGTAAATGAATGGTTTTCTTGAAGACTGTCCTCTGGAAGCTAGGCCATCTTTCAGAACAGATATAAACCATAAAGCCTTGCCAACATCTTGGATTACCTACTATCAGAGGTTAATATATCCTTATATCTGTTTAAATACATAAATATTTGTCCCTCAAATACATCTATCAGCTTAGATAGCTGCAGTCTCAATAGTTGATGCCACTTTCAGATTAATTTTCTTGCCACTATGCTTTTCCATCACAGCCTCAAGAATCAACAGGGACCTTTTCCAGCCTGTCATTAAGACATTGAAGCACTGCCACTTAGCCGTATAGTTTCTTCAGTATCTGCCCCACCTCTTATCTGGCTACGCTTATCGGTACTATTCCTCAAGATGAATGTTTTTCTAGGATTCTTGAAATTGCCTGAACATGACACATTTTCTTCCATGCCTCAAGTTATGCTAATCTCATTACCTTGAATAGAATCCCCTCTCCATGAAATCCAATAATTCCACAGAGTCAAATGTTTCCACTCTGTTTTATTTTTTACATGCAACTTTGACTGATCTCTCCCTTCCTTGGATGATTATAGCATTCATGTAGACTCTGCTGCATGCAAATTTATGATTCTTTCATGGTTCTGCCATCTCTCTATTTAGATTACAAATGCTTCAATGCACAGACATATCTTCGAGATATCTTTCTCATGGTGTCAGGCATAGTTCAGACTCAACAGCTAACACTCTGTTCATGCCCTTTGCAAACCAAGGATCACCCACTTCCATATCCTAAATAGTTAAGTAGTAGAAAAAAATTGTTCCGTGATTAAACTCATATGTCTCATTTCTCTGTAGCTGTCATGAAAATGTTATGCTTCTAATTCAACATTGAAGTCCAGTTCTGCAACTGGGTAAAGGTCATCTTTGTATAGTCATATGATGTGGTTCAGAGCTGGAAATATGCATGAGTTTGCTACAGTTACAAAACATGCACTGTCCCGCAGGCAGACCTGGGGCTGTGGTTGGAAAATGGGTCAGCAATATGCTCTTGTACACACCCGCAACATGTCCTACAGCTGTCTGACAACCTCAACTGTCAAAGCTTAAGTAGCCAATACATATTTTCATCAAAATAATAAGCACACACACCATTTCTCTAGGTCCTAACTGACCTGGTGTCAGTAGATGCCAATGTGACAAGTGCCGGAAGTCTCCCAATGCAGTGACTTCTCTGGCTGCAGGTTAATTCAGTTCCATTTGTGAATTCACATAACCTAAAGCTTAGTATGAATCACACACTGATCCTTTAGATTTTGAAGAAAATACATCGGCCAATGACTTCCAAGGCAAGCAAGACACTGTTTTACTAGTACTGATGTATTTAAATAGAAAAACCTCATGATGTGGGATTCCCCTCTGTATGCTGTGTGTATGTTTTATTGCCATTGGTTAATGAATAAAGCTGCTTTGGCCTATATCAGGGCAGTATATAGCCAGGCTGGAAGATATATATAGAAAAAGAGAGAGAGAGAGAGAGAGAGAGAGAGAGAGAGAGAGAGAGAGAGAAAGTGGAGTCAGGGAGATGCCATGTAGCTGCCGCAGGAGACAGATACCCAGGAACCTTACCAGTAGGTCACAACCACGTGGTGATACACAGATTAATAGAAATGGGTTAAGATATAAGAATTAACTAGGGATACACCTAAGCTATTAGCCAAGCAGTGTTGTAATTAATACAGTTTCTGTGTGATAATTTTGGGCTTGGGCGGCGGGGAACAAACGGGCACTCTCCTCCTACAACCTCAGACACGGGAAGCCATAGCAGGCCACGTCAGGACAGGAACAATAGCTGATTCTGAGTGATACGTGTTTTAAAAACTAAACTGAGTAAAGTAAAGTGGCCATCTGTTTTGTAAACTGAAATGATTAATTCCCAGGAAGTCTTCTGACAGGGCACTATTTTTGGCAGAATATTAATTTTTAAGGAACGGAACAAACGGGCACTCCTGCTCATTTCATAAAGGATAACTACATTTCCCAGTTATCCATCTGGGCCCTTTTCATTTCAGTGGTTTAATTAAAACTCAATGGCATTATCAATCTGTTACATTTTTCATGTTGATGGTTATTACGTTTACAGTACAGCAGGGGTTCAAGTTAAAGCAAGATGATGATAAATCTCACCCCTTGATTTCATTTCTGTTTCTCTAGTAACTAATATTCTGCTGATATTCTTTCAGCTCACTCACATTCACAGAACAATTTTCATGATTTTGTGATTAAAATAAAGGGGAAGCTGGATCTGGAATTTTCAATGTATCTTTCCCATTTTGCATGTTACTATAGTTTATGACACTTCTGCCGAGCCACTGTGTAAATATATTTGAGTTAGGCTCTCCAAAATTTGTAATAAACGTTTTTATGACTTTTCTATTAAAACATCTGTTTTTCTTCCTGTGTGTATCTTTTAATGGTATACTTCTTTAAATCAAAGTGAGAAGTATATTGATCAATTCTGAACCCTAAGTATTTAAATTTATGTGTAAAATATGTTTACTTCCTATATCAATCTTGAATCCCAAAGAAATGATCGCTTTTTTTTCTACTGAGAACATCTCTTCAAAACTAGCCCATTAAATTCTTCTCTTTTGATGCAGACCAGGGATGTGGTCACCAGATAGAGAATGGCTGATGATAATCTAAGCATAGCCATGTTGTGTTCCACCAAAGATGCTTTCAAAATATTGAAAACTGTGTGACTATAAGAAAGCTTGTGAGAATTATCAGCTCAAGGCTAACACTGTGGACAAACCGATTGTCCTCCTCTCCCTTTTCCCTCCACCCAACTTTCAGAGATAAAGGCTCCCTCATGTTAAGTGTGGCTATCCCCAGTGTCTTGCTCCAAAACCAAAGGTTTTAGTTTGGTGATCTAGAAATAACTAGGAAACCTTGTATTGAAACTAAGATGGACCATCTTTATTCCTGTCATCCCTCAGCCCTTCTAAACACTAGCTGTCTTCTGCTGTCTTCTATCCATCCACACTTACTATGTACATTTTACCTGTTTCAGCTAAAGTGGGGTTTGTTTTCCAGAGAAAAAATGGTTTTGTCCAAGCCAACCTTGTTCAAAAGTAAATACCCATTGCTCAGGAATACTGAATAAATGTCCTCCAGCTTGATGAAGTGAAGCCCTTTTCCAAATACACCACTGACCTTATCTGTTGAACACTGAACATGAACTCCATCCTGGAAGCCAATTATTTAATAAGGATTCCACAACATTATTTAAATGTCAAAAGAGACACGCTATAGTAGGGCAGAGGCAAACGATAAAAGTATTGTTAACTTCTAGAATTCAACTTGCCTGACGTTCAAGCTATTTCTTGTCTACATAGCAAAGAAAAAGCTAATTTTCATATATGTCAGCAGGCCTCTTCTAAGCAAGTGTTTCTGCATGAAGCGGGCAATCCAGAAAGGGCATGCCTAGCAGGTGGGATTTGTCTGTAAACAAACGTTAATTATGAAGAAATAAAAGAGCCAGTCACTAGAGTGGAGTGGGAGAAGAATGAAGACCAGAAGGCGGAAGTCCTGAAACAATGGCAAGGGAAAGAAAGAGACTCACAATCTGACTAGAGACTAGAGAAAGCTCTGGAGTCAAGTGAACAAGACAGAGAACCGAGAAATGAGCTCTCGTGTGCATGACCAAAAGATCTTTTCACAAAGTTGTAAAAGCTACACAAGAGTAAGAAGATGATCAAAAGTCTTCTGTGCCAAACACTATATGTAATATATGTAGACATGTAAAATGGGGTGAGCATTATGGAAAACAGTGTGGGATTTTCTGAAGAAAATTGCACTTGAAGTATTATTAGGGCCTGGAGATGTAGTTCATTAGTAAAGTACTTGCCTAGCGTTTGTGTTCACAATTCTCTAGTTCCATTCCCAGTACCATGCACACACACACACACACACACACATACACACTGGAGAATATTATTTTCAGGCATGTGACTTTCGTTTGTGCTGCATTTGTTTAACTCCGTGAAGCTGTGTTACTGTGCCTGTCTAAAATACCTCATGGTCTTAATAAAGAGATGAACAGCAGGAACAAGGATTGGCAGGGCTAGCGGACAGTACAAATAGAAGGAGAAACTGGGAGAGAACAAGGAACAAAAGAAAAAGGAGAGGAAGACACCAGGGGCCAGCCACCCAGCCAGTCACAAAGTGAGAAGGAAAGGAAGATATACAGAAATGGAGAAAGAAAAAAGCCCAGAGGCAGTCAGGATAATTTAAGAAAAGCTAACAAAAAACAAGCCAAGTTAAAGTCAGGCATTCATAAGTAGTAATAAGCCTCTGTGTTGTTTATCTGGGAGCTGGGTGGTGGGTCCCTCAAAAAAGTCCAAGGAGTAAAACATCACATAATACACATCCACACATTAAATAAATAACTAAATAAATAAAATTAACACATGGTTACTATTTCTGATTATGTATCCAAAAGAATTTAGAAACATCCCACAATCATTTTCAGTGCAATATTACTAAAAATATAGCAGAGATAGGAGGAAAGGAATTTTGCAACTGACAAGTGTATACAGAAAATATGTGTAGATAATATACATTATATATACATAATGTATACAGTTTATGTAACAACTATACAGGAGGAAATCTTGTCACATCCTACACTATAGGTAGACTTCTAGAATGTTATGCTAAGGGAATAAGCCAAGTGTAGGACAAACGCTCTGTGATCTATTCACGTATTATATCTACAGCTGTAAGACCAGGAATATGATTGCTGGGGGTTGGGAAAGGTGGGAGGGAGGTAAGGAGGGAGGGAGGCATGGAGGGAGGAAAGGAGAGAGGGAGGGAAAGGAGGTATTTAGTAGGTGTAACCTGCAGTTCTTATGCAATTCCGATAATGCAAGCATATGCAGCATACTGACCTGAACACTTTATGGTGAGATAGTGTGTATCTGTAATGATCAATCCTGATTGCCAACTGATGCTGCTTAGTATTACCTAGGAGACACATCTCTGGGCAAATTTACAAGACAGTACCTGAATTAGATCAACGGAGGTAGGAAGAACCACTTATTGCGGGCAGCACCATCCCATGCTCTCTGGTTCTGGACTTAATGAAAAGAAAAAAGTGAGGTGGATGGAGAACTCAGCTCTCTCTGCTCCCTGGCTGCAGATGCAATGTGAGTCTTCCACACCACGGAGGACCAGATCTTCAAAGTGTGAGGCTGAATAAACCCTTTCGTCCTCAAGGTGCTGTAGTCAGTGTGCTCTGATTCTAATAATAATAACTAAATAATAATAAATGGAATAAATAACTAAAACATCCCCCCCAGATGCTACTGAACATCTCTGGACTCTGGCATAACAATAAAAATGTGTAAGTGCCCGCATTCTCTTCATTGAAAAAGTTGGCTATATTTAGACATTAGCCACAAGCCATTTTATTTTCTTATAATGCTTGAGGATTTCTTTTAGAAAACTATAAACTTTTTTCAAAATTATCTCAAATGAGACCTCATGTATCAAGTTTTGCAAGCAAGGTATGTGTGTCTCATATTGATATCTCAGGTTCCCTGGGAGCTGAAGAAGATAAGGAGAGATGTACAGTGTGCAGAGACATTATCAGGATGATCAGTCAAAGAGACAATTGATTCAGGGTGCTACATTAGGGTCAACTAACTGAACGGTCCCTCTAAAATACTGTGAGTTTGTTAAGCCCCTCCTAAATGCCTCTTTCCATCATCATAAACTAAGAAATATAGTTCACAGTCTCAGTAGAATCAATTTGCGAGATACAGGGCAATATCACAATATACCGGTCCAAAGAAAAGGGTTATAATACACATGGCATGATAGAATTGAAACAAATTTAATGTGGCGGCTGTACCATCCGTCCATAATGAGTCCTCAGGGTGGGTCTAGTGGTCACGTGAGAAGTGAAAATCCGTGCTAGACATAGTCCCCTTGAACACGGTTGTTCTTACTAACCAGGAGGGAAGGCAAATAACTGAGAACCAAGAGGCCAGAGAGTGAGTGGGAAGTAAGAGAGCAGAAACTGTAGAGAGTGGTGAGCAGTTTTTATCCCTCTGCTAATGGACAGCAAAACATTCTGAAATTAGAGCATAAGAGGCAAAGAGAAATGAATGCTAAATGCACCAAAGCCACCCCCATTCTTCTTCTCTCCGAGATCTTTACAGCCCAGTGAGGTTCCACGGAGATCAGATGCCTCATATGGAGTAACGACCAATCAACAAGGGAACAGGCAAAGAGGCCTCTGAATTCCCACCATCTAGAATCAATGTGGGATTTGCTTATGGTTCTTCTGCTTATAGTTAAAACTATTTTGCAAATGGCTGTCTACAAAAACAAAACCCTCTGTATTCCACCTCCTAGAGCTCCTTCCCATAGACCCACTAATTCATTCTACAATGAAAGAAAATAGTAGGAGTTTTTAAAGTCTCAAAAGTCAAAGAAATGCTGTATTGGGTCACCCAGTCCTTAAGACGACTGAACTAAGATTAACGCATGGAACAAATGCTCAACCTTCTGCCTTTCTCACGAGCTACTTTTCTCCTTCCTCAGCTTAGCTTATAGTACTTGTTCTGTGATCATGCTAATATATAAAAGCAGCCTCTAATAGAATAAGAATGCTGCTGCTGGTACTATTTGTGGGTCCCCAGAGGGATAGCTGCTCTGAGCATCCATTAGGACAGACTTACTTGACTGGATCATAGCTTCTGATCTTTCAGTTAAGGTCTTACACATTTAGCATAAAACAACTGAGGGTAAATACTTCTATGAAAAACAACTAACATTATAAAGTCACTACTATACTTTATCTAAATAAACCTATTTTTTTATTTTAACAAACTGTTAAAAGTTAAGAAATGTGGTTAAGAAAGCAAAGAAACTACTGTTACAAGGGAAATTTCCAAACTGTATCTTGTCCAAGACTACTTCTAATTACCAAGAAATAATCAGGATACATTTGGCAGAACAAAAAAACCTGCTCTCCTTGGCATTACTTTCCAGACATTGGCGGCTTTGTGGTTGTTTTGTGTGTGTGCCATCTTTAGTCCTGAGCTTGGAGACAGTAAAAAGGACTAAAGCTATTGAATTGCCCATTGTTTACTATCTCTGCCTTAAACAGCATGCATTTTTAAGCAATTCTTCACTGGAAAGTGTTTTTGCTCTAGGGCATGGAGGGACTGATAGAAGGAACTAGATCTGAGTTCATTCTTACACAGTTAAAGGTGAGTGCAAACTGAGGAATATTTGGGCTGTAACTGCCTCCCTGACAGAATGCCGAGTCTTCCTGACTGTCACACTGGATTCATGTTCCAAGGTCACTCAGTAGAAGCAGAATCTGTCTGCTTTGTTCACCCAAGTTATCTAGCTAGGATACTGAAACATTACTGTCCTTTGAAGTCTAAACAGATAGCAGACGGATAATACATACATATATACATACATATGAACAGATGGATGATAGAGAGATAGATGATAAATAAGAAAGATGATGAAGCTAAGCAGATGGATAACAAATGATAGTTAGATGGGGAAAAGATAAGTAAGTGATTGGTAGAGATAGGTAAATAGAGGCAGACAAACTAAGATAAGCAAATCCATTTAACATTGCCCTTCCGGAAAACCATGGAAGCTGCCAGGTTCCTCCCCACCACAGGAAGCATTCTTATCTCTACAGCACCAAACAAAAACTGCTTAGGGAAGCAGTAACACCCAGCTTGTCCTGCTGCCATCTTTTCTTGCAGGGATAGGAAGTTAGAAGCCCTTCAGGCACTGGGCCTATAACTGTCAGTCTCCAGGTCACCAGCCAGAGTGCACCCTAATATCTCCATTTACACTTGTCCAAACAAAAAGAAGAGGGCAGGCTCAGGGGACAGGTCTCATCTAGACGAGGATAGGAACAGACAGAAGGCAGCAACTATATTTGGCAAGGTGATTCAGTGAGAGCAAAGAGAAGATGGATTGAGTTCCTCTGTACTTTTCCATTTCAACTCCTTGAAACCGGAGTGGAGACGGTGACAAAGAGAGACAATCAAGTGTGGCTCCTCTCCTAAAAATAGATGTGTGGTGGGAGGTGACACAATGCGGAGCTTCCTCTTCCAGGAGTCTGGGTGACTTGTGCTCTGATTCACAATCTGCGGCTTGCAGAACGTCAGGTTTGTCCCTAGGCCTGAAGTCCTTCACATACAAACCAAAGAGACTATGCAAGAATAATCTCTGCAGAACTAGGGACATGGCTCATTTGGTAGAATGCTTGCATTGCAACACAGAAGTACCCGAGACAGAGGCAGGTTGATCCTCAGGGAGGCCAGGTAGCATAACCTATTTGGTTTGTTCCAGGCCAAAGAGAGACTCTATCCACAAAGTGAACAGCACCTGAGGACACACATACACATACACACACACACAACCTTTGGCCTCCACACACACATACACACACACACACACACACACACACACAAACATACCACCCACAAAAATTAATAATAATAACAATCTCTGTAGCCTGTCTCATGTGCTTCCTCCCTAAACCCACAAGCAAATATATATATATGTATATATATGTATATATATGAATATATATATATGAAAACTAAATTCACAAGTGATAAAACAAATAAATAAAGCACGAATGTTTCTGAATCCATGAAAAATATCCTCTTTACAGATCCAAATTTGTTCAGAGTGTAACTATTCACAGTGTTCTGGAACTACAAGTTGTGTTCTGTGAAATTTCTTCCACCTAATCCTAAACCATTATATTCCAGTTAAAGGATGTTAAGCTTTTAGATACTATACTTGGGGCTTCATGCCAAAGAAAAGAAATTGCTCACGGTGCATTTGAATTTTTATAACTCGGATGATGTCAGCTCACAAGATAGACTATTTCCTTGGGAAAATAAAGAGTCCTCTAGGGTGACAGAACAGATGGTGGGCCAACTTTTACTTATGGCTCAGGTTACATAGGCACTGCCCCTTAAATAATTTATGGATCTGATCATACACAGGTCTCATCTGTGGGAGCAGGGAGAAGTGAAACCAAATATGTCCCAATCTGTGGGCCACTCACTATTCAATAGCCGAGATGAAGAGCAGAGTCCATTAGACCGGGCAGAGGGTAGGGGTGCACACCACTTACGTGTGGAGCAGATGTTCCTTTCTTGTTAAAAGTGCCTAGTCGACCCCCACCAACCTTAACCCTCAGCTGAGTTCAATACACGGAGGCTGACTCACTGATTCAATTAGACAAGAGTGTTGTATGAGTCCACAGACAAATCCAGGCTGCCATCAGCCCCTTCCAGCCCCGTTCAACAAACTCCACAAACGAGGCTATTTCAGTCCGCTCCATAAAAGCTACAAATACTGATGCAAATATAGTGTGAATATACTTCCACTTATATACAGGACCTGGGGATGGGACAAAGCAAGAAATGAATGATAGGGCTATTATTCTCAAGGGAAGATTTTAAGCAGATTTGACAAAGGGGTTATCTTGTGCCATAAAAGTTGACTTAGGGAAATCTCACTATTTATAAAAATCACAACATGGTAAAAAAAATGCCCCTGTTAAAAAAAGCTGATTATCAAAACAAATAAACTCGCTTATGAAAATGAAAAAGAAAATCTAGTGTCTAACTGCATGTCAGCTCTCTGGGAGTTTCTGCAAACGATTTTTTTAAAGCTCAGAACAACAGTCTCTGTCACAGGTTGGGTAACTCTAATTGCCCAATTTATAGATGGGGGCCTTGGGGTCCACTAACAAGAATGTAATGTCAAGAAAAAAGAGTGAGGATGTGGACAGAAGAACTCGTAGACACTGTTGGTAGGTGTGTAAACTAGAACAATCATTGCAAAGCAGTATGGTAGTTCCTCACAAAACTTACAGTAGACCTCCATGTGACCCAGCTACTGCACTCCTAGGTATCGTACCAAAGGACTCTAAGTCAACACAACACAGAAATACTTGACCATCTGTGTTTTCCTTAGCACTTTGCCCAGCTGAGTTGTCGAGTTAACCCAGGTTTTGATCAACAAAGGAATGAATAGAAAATACATATTACATATGCACAATGGAATCTTTTCTGCCATAGAATACTGACATTATGTTCTTTGTAAGGAAATGAAATTAACTGGAAATAATCATTCTAGGGAAATCAAGTCACTACGTAGCAAAATTTACACTAAAGACAATAAAGAAACTATTGGGCTAAGTGGGAATGATCAGGAAACCCTGAGTTTAATCTTTGGTGCTTCATAAAACTGGGGTGCTACCCCATGATTGAAATCCCAGCACTTAGGATATACAGGTAGGAGAACCAAAAGTTCAACGACATTCTATGCTATATAGACTGAGGTATGTGAGGCCTGTCTCAAGAAAGAAAGAAAGAAAGAAAGAAAGAAAGAAAGAAAGAAAGAAGGAAGGAAGGAAGGAAGGAAGGAAGGAAGGAAGGAAGGAAGGAAGGAAGGAAGGAAATGTAGTTTTGAAGTCATTTAAAAATCATCTAATTACATGTACTTAATATATTACTAGAAACCAGGAAATTATTGACTTGGTTAGGAAAACTTACAGCTATATTTAATTTTAGGTCTTTATAACCATCCAAAATTATTAAGCACTTCTTGTAAAGCATTGTGTTTTGACTCAGATTCAAGAACAGGGGTAGTTTGGATACTGAGCTGTGGCACTGAGAAATCCTTGGCCACGTAGCTAATCTCTCTGTGATTCGGTGAAACCCAAACCCTGACAGTGGCAAGCCCTCTGGGTGCATGTGACAAAGGAGTTATATGGAAGACCCTGCAATGTGTCTGTAAGAACGCCTGCCTGCTAAGGAAAACAGCTAATGTTAGTAGCCATGCCTGTCTATGACCCAAAGAAATCTCATGAGTCTTCACAGGAACATTTAAAACAAAGAAACAAAAAAAGAACAAAAAAGACTAGATGGGCTAGCTAACCTCCTAAGAACTTGAAACAGGATTTTGTAATAAAGTTTCTAAAAATTCTTTGATACTTATATCACCTACTGCTACCATGGGAGATGGGATTATTGGACCACATTTGCACCTGGCACTGGAGTGTAGCAACAGATAAGGTCCTGACTCCATCTCTTGACTGAGCCCTCTGGTCATTTCCACACTGTGAAAAAGTAACCATTTCACCTTCCTTTGGAAGAGATTATTTTAAGTCCCTTAACTTATTTTTGAGCACAGTGGAGCTCTCCTATGAATATCTTTTCTATATCAAAAGGTCTTGAAAAAGATTAATGCATATTCTGTCCATTGGCAATACTATCTTAAAATGAAACTAGTCTATGTTTGGGGCATCTCTTAATCCACACAGTCTAAATCTCATCTTAGATAACACAGTAACCTCATTTGAGTTTCTTCTAGCAAATAATGCAATTATATTTTACCTTGAATTGTTCTATCCCAAAATGACATTTTGAAATTTTCCCTTTTATCAAGATTTATTATACACACACAGAAACAAATATGTATGTATGTGCATGTGTGTATATTTGAAGGTATGTTGGTACCCATGGAGGCCAAAATAAGATATCAGATTCCCTGCAGCAGGAGTTATATGTGGCTGCGAACAACCCAACACAAAGGCTAGGAACCAAATTCTGGTCCTCCACAAGAGCAGCAAGCCCTCTTAAATGCTGACCATCTCCAGCCCCTGTGTTTTGAAATTTTCATTATTTTGACCTTAATTGTATCTTCATCTTTTTTTCTAGTCATGTTAAAATGCTATGGCTCAAAATTCTATGGCTATATAATATGTACAATGATAGATATGCATTTTATAACTTTGCACAACTTATTTAAATTCTTATAGTAACCATCCTTACAATCTCTTTAAAGATAAAAAAAGAACAGAGAAAGTTGAATCGTAGATACAGTTGGGAAGTATTCATGTCACTATGCCCATCTCTAGTTCTGTATTTTCTTCGTTCCTCCCTCCCATCCTGCTCTCTACCACTCACGTACCCATCAATCCACCTGCCCATCCAGCTGTCATTTATCCATCTGTCGATCACACCACCTACCAACTAAGCAATCTATGGGGAAAGAAGTAAAGTATATTTTAGAAGGAAATTTGTAATTTAGCTAATTCAAATCTACAAGCAAGATTCAGTGATGATAATGATTTTACTTGTGGTGGGCTCAGCATGGCGTACATTATTAAAGAAATATAGCTTTAAATAACCATTAATCTTTCAAAATATAAAGAGTCCAGCAGATTCAGAGAGGCACATGCACCCTAGTTATTGAGCAGCCAGTTTGCTAGGATATGATTATATCTGAAAGAAAAGCCAGAATCAACAATTGTTTCTTTGCCTTCAGTAGGAAGCAGGCCGGGCTGTAGTATGTCTGAGCTGTCTTTCCTGCCTTAATGAAACTGCAATTGATTTTTCATCTGAGTGAATCATGGCCTTGAAGCAATTTCTTTTAGCTTCAGGTTCTCACATTTAATTTGGATGTATGCTTAAGGGAGAGTATCAATAAAATCTCCAGAGGAACACCAAACGGTTTAAACTAGAAAGAAACAGCAAAAACAATTTTATCAATTTTGTGAAGCACAAAGATGATCAAAGAATTATTAACGAATGGCATTTAGAGAGCAATTTCAATGTGAATATGGGTCATATCAACATAATCATCACTACAAATGCTCTCAGTGGGGATAAACATTACCGATTTCCAAGAGCAAAACATGAATTTTCCCTCCCATAGAGAAATGAGCAGCAATATGTGTGTTGGCTCAAAGCCAGCATCCCAGTTGATTTTGCTGACCAAAAAGCTTTTTGAAATGATCTTATATTCTGTATTAGTTACTAAATAAAGCTTGGCAATTCACTCACTGTCTCATTTGTTCATCAGAACTCTAAGTCATGTACTTTAAACACAATTTGAAAAATAAAGAACATTAGTTTAGAGTAGCGGTTCTCAACCTGTGGGTCACGACGCTTTTGGGGGGGTCACATATCAGCTATCCTGCATATTAGATATTTACATTATGATGCATAACAGCTACAAAATTATAATTATGGAGTAGCAATAAAATAATATTATGGTTGGGGGTTATCACAGCAGGAGGAAGTGTATTAAAGGGTTGCAGCATTAGAAAGGTTGGAGAATTTAAGGAAAATTTCCTCAGACATACAATTCACTTGCGGAGATATGAACTGCTAATATATGTATACTTGTTAGGTTTTTTTTTTTTCAACTTGACCAAAATTTAAGAAAGAACTGGGAAGATGGAATACCAATTGGGGAATTGCCTCCATCAGATTGGCTTACAGGTATGTATGTGGGACGTTTTATTGTTTGCTAATTGATGTCCACTGTGGGCATGTTCTACTTGAGAAGGTGGGACTCGGGTATATAAGGACGGTATCTGAGCAGGACAGAGGAACGAGCCAATAGGCAGTGTTCCTCCATGGTTCCTGTCTCTAAGTTCCTGCCTTGAGCTCCTGCCCTGGCTTCCATGAAGGAGAGACTGTCACCTATAAGCTGATACAGAACCTTTCCTCCGAGGTGCTTTTGGTCCTGATGTTTATAACAACAAGCGAAAAACTAACTAGAATAATATGCAGAGCACTTGATTCTCTTTTTTATACAAGAAGACTTTAAATAGAATAATTATTGATACAAAGTAATAAGCACAAAACTCGTGTGCATGGTAGAAAATTGGGTGCTTAGAGAATAAGAAAGGATTCTTTTTTAAATTACTTTTACATATTTATGTTTGTGCATGCATGCCTGCAATACACATGGGGTTCTCAGAAGGCAACCTTATGGGGTCAGCTCTTTCCTTCTATCTTGTAGGGATCTAGGATTAAGCTTTGGAGGTTTGGATTGGTGGTAATCACCTTCATCCACTAAGACATCTTGCTGGCCCAAAAATCATTCTTGAAGGACAAGCTGTTTATCTTAGATTCTTTGCTATACATTGATATTATAAAACCTCACAGAAGAACACGGTTTCCCTTCCCTATATATGTACTACATTCCAGAATGCTACCAGTTGGACAGGACTTGTTTCTGATGATCAACACAGGGATCTTCCTAATTTTGATTTTCTTTTGACTTCTCCCCACTCTTACTAAGTTGTGTTTGATCTCAGTGTTGTTCTAACTATTTGTAACATGTGTTATTTTCTTAGTCAATGGAAGGAACACCTTGCCTCAAGTCTCCATGAATAGCTCCAGGAGTCCTGAAACCCAGGCTATTCTCTGGAAGGCATCTTGAGCCAGGCTGGGAGTATCACTCCACAGGCCCAAGAGCAACCCGGAAATCAGTTCACATGACATGATTCATTCTTTTTCATTTACCTTCATGGAGCTCTTAGCGAAGCATTTCAGAATTCATGTTTGCCCTCAAGGAAAGAGTGAAGACAACTGTGCAGCAAGGAAAAGAATGAAACAATGAACAGATACCACCGACAAGGGCATAAGTAGATGAACTATATCATAAACACCGGAGCATTGCTTAGATCTGTGGATTTAATTGTTCTAAATATTGCCTGGGACATACAATACCATGCTCTTTATTTTCCTTGAAAGCTCTCGGTTTCTCAGACAAAATGAAGCTCGAACGGGATTTTCACAAAGTCATTTCATTTCGTGTTCTGTCATGCATTCATTCCTCTGCTCACACATTTATTGAGCTCAGAATAAAATAAGCTTCCCTTGGTAATGATTACTCTGAGGATGGGGAGTGAGAAGATAAAAGCGTTTCTAAGGACCAACCACAGTACAGTACCAGCCATGCCCGATGATGGACAGAGCAGGGAATTGCTCTTGTCCCATGCTCCATCACTTTCCTAAGCCCTTTTCTTGCATCTTGCCATCTTTTGGACACCTAGAACTCCACACCGTTTCATTCCCTTATAGTTAGCTAGCCCTGCTGCTCGCCTATGTCTGCTTGCTAAATGCTATGCTATTTATATTTATTCAGAAGGTGAGAGCTCAGAAATATTCCTCAAAATGCCCTACTTCTTTTTTTAAAAACCCAATTTCAATTCGCTCTTTACAGCTAATTGATGCCTCTTCAACACAATTAATTGGCAAAGTTATGGTGCCACTCTTTCGAAAGTATATTCCCCTCATTTGCCTCTTCAGCCACATTTATTATGGGAGGATATACAGACATAACCACCCCCAGGGAATGTCGTCTCTTTCATTGTGACTGTGAAGTATTTGGTGGACCCTACTCAGATCCATTCATATGTGGAGACCAGGGACCCACTGTTTTAAATTCTTTAGGAGTACACATCTACTATCGTGCTATTCTAGCTACTATAATGCAAATGGTATTCTGGTCAAATCCCAGCTCTGTCACTCATTTCATTATGTGACTCAATTTCCCCTGAGGTGATATGTAAGATTCAATAAAGTAACACATCAAATGCAATCAGAAACCTAGTCAATGAGCTTAGCTATTACCAGTGCTATCTCTTTCCAGCACATCTTGCAGGGATTATTATAAAATGTGTCTTACCATCACTTATTAATTGCTGCCACAGTATCAATATCTTGGGCAAATCAAAGATTGATGGCAAGCTCTGGGGAGCAAATCTTAGCGGTCATACTTAACTTTTCTTCACACACACACACACACACACACACCTACTAAAAATGTGATGCTTTCCAATCAAAGCTGTCAAGTAAATTTCCTGAAATTTTAAAAGGAAAAGGGAACCATTCAGTTTTGAGCCCCTTTAAGGCACTAAAATTTCAAGGAATATAAAAACCAGAGACAAATGTGTCTTTTTCCCCCAATCTGTTACAGCCTCCAGTGTCAAATTCTCTCTACTGTTGGTATTATCGGTGTCTCCTAAAATACTACACCAAATGAGATGTCCAGCTGCTTTGTGTGAGTGACATTCACACCTCACCTTGAGATGGAAAAACACAAGCCTCTAAATTGAACTCTCATGGCACAGTAAAGATAAAATTGTGAGAACCTAAAATCTTTGTAAGCCACTGATAAACAGTGACCAGTTTTTCACATGAAGTATAAACAACTAAATATGTAAATACTGCCAGGATTAGTACTTTGACTTCTCTTAAAGTCAACTGGTAAAGTTTGAACATGCTACTGAAATGGCTAATTTCACTCAACTAAGATCTACCTGTAGGTAAAACGTTACTGAGATAAAAATCATGATAAATTGTGTTCTGACTTTTATTAATCATTTTATCCTTTTTTCTTTTACTTTGTATCTTGATTCCCAGATTTTTTTTTGTGCTGAAATAAATATATAATTCTGGAAGTGAAATTCTGAAGCTGTCAAGTAAAATTTTAAAAGATTCTTTCTATCTTTCGACCTCATCCAGGACACAAGCATTGGTGACTTCATTTTACACCATAGTCCTTTGCTTGTATTTTTAAGAATATAGATTAAGCTCTTGAGACTTTCACAATTCTGAATAAGATATTTTCTTTCAAAAACTTCACTTTGAAATTATAGGAGTTGTATGTACTTGGCTGGAGCATGAACAACTTGTTGCTGATTGGATGTACTCTTTCAAGTCTAACAATACTTCTCATGACATCTTAGCTTCCTTTTGAAACCAAAATAATAATGCCTCAAGTTACTTTCATGGAGATTTTGTAGAAAAAGAAAAAGTCCCCTAAATAGAGAATTTCTTCTTTTTAGGCCACCCTGCTCCTCTACAGAAGAGAACAGCCTCGGAGAACGAAGACTTGCCTTTTCCTAGGACCTGTGACGTCATCTTTCATTTATCTTCAAAACAGAAAACAGAGAAATATCTATACGTATATATATATACACAAAACAGAGGAATATGTATACACACATATACATATATATTATAATATATGAAAAGGGCATGCATATGCTACAGCAGGTGTATAAGGTCAGAGGCCAGTTTGTAGAAGTGGGTTCTCACTCTTCTACCACATGGGCCTCAGAGATCAAACATAGGTCACCAGGCTGAGAAGCAGGCTCCCTGACCTGCTGAACCTTCTCACTGGCCCCTAAATGACAATTTTGTTGTATTCATATTCTTGCTTTTCTGTAAGCATAAAAAATTACTAAAAAAAATAACCAAAACCTCTGCCTTTTTAATGTGACTTATCTCTACTTTTGAATCAACCCTCCTTTCTTTTTCTTTTTTTTTTTTTTTTTGCTGGGGAGGTCTCAAAATTACAAATTAGTGATAATAGGTTCAGTATATGTGATTCTTTCTGCCCTCCCTCCTCCCCCCTCCCTCCATCTCTGCAGTCATCTATCCATTCATTGAGTTGCATCCATGGACATAGATATAGATCCGTTCTCGTGTACCACATACATGTACATATTATATGCAGTCCACATACTCTATTTTCTTTCTAAAAGTATTCGCAAATGCACCCTGAAAGATGAATAATTTAAAGTAAGGAAACTCTCATAAAAAGTGCCAGTTTGCAACTGAATACAGAGTGCTTCCTAAATGCAAGTCTCTTTGAAACTTTTCCCCAATTAAAAACAAAATGAGATTCAAAAAACAAAAAACAAAAAACAAAAACAAAACAAAAAAACAGAGTCCAGGATAATTGTAAAGTTCCTACCAAGCACCAGGGAGAACATTGGAAGAGGATCACAGAAAGTCAGGGCAAAGGTCTGAAAGTGGGAAAAACTTGCTGTCTGGCTGGGCTGTTAAGACCGTGTCCACCCACCATGGAAGGAGACCAGCCTACTGGAGGGCTGGCCAGGCAAGTAAGATGACACGGCTTAACTGCGTTGTTAGCATTGCATATCCCCACTGGGTATTCAATATTGTAAACCACATGCGTGTTTACTCCAGGTATGAAAGGCTCTAATGGTAGCTCTAGCATCTTTTGTACTCTGTTGTCCCTGGGGTTCTGACTTTGTATAAGGTCACATACAAAGTGACCTTTCCTTGAGATTATCCATAATGCTCTTCCATCTCAGCCTGTAAGGGTCTACTTATCTGAAATCACTTACCACTAGTGTTCTGTCTATAACCACAAATGACATGCTAGGCCTGCTAAGACACTATTGTGTTAGATGCTAGAACACTCCACTAAACTTCAGTGAAGAGAAATAGTGCTTAGGTGATTAGGAAAGATTATGATGAAGTTGGTTATTAATTTAGGATACTGATGTTGTCTTTTTAGGAGACAAACATCATAATTCATGCAATATGCTTACATGGCACTTGCTGTAACGCCATCACTTAAACGCCATTTCTCATAGGGTGCTTGCTTCCCATAATGTGCTTGATATATTGTTATTAGCTTTTATTTCTGCTATGGTCCATTCCTGGGGCCTGTAATAACAAGTCAAGATGGGAAATTGATGAAGTATTGTGGGAAAAAGCCTGAGGAATATCTATTTCCCAGTGAAGCAAGGAAGATGCAGAGAATATTTGTGTGATTTCACTACACAATGTCAGATGAGTGTGGGACTGATCAGCAAACTCTATGAATTCTGGTTTTACCTGAGTCAGCCACATCATTTATAAGGTCCAAAGACGATCATGTTGGAAACAAATATATATAGGTTATAGCATACTAGCTAGTGAAAGAGGTCCTCTTCCAGATTCAGTCTCCTATGGCATTTCTAGACCAAGTGATAGAAAAGTTCTTAGAGAAAGAAAAGCAAAAAGTAAGAAAATCACATCAGATGGAACAAGTAGAGCTGGGGACATAGCTTAGAGGTAAAACGTTTGCTTCACTGACCTAAGTTCCTGCTTTGATCCTTAAAAACACATAAATCAGATAGAATTACAACTATAATCATTGTAATCTATCACTCAGGATAGATTCTCTGCAATCTATCACTCTGGACATGGAGGAATATATAATCAAAATAATGTTTGGCTACAGAGTGAGTTCAAAGGAAACCTGGTCTATATGAGAACTTGTCTCTAAAAACAACAACAACAACAACAACACACACACACACACACACACGCTTTAATACAGAACAAGTACCTGCCCATTACCCTCTGTAACCCTGTATAATTTGTTTCATTTCTTCTAGACTTGTCTCTTATTTAGAACCAATCTCTGGACATGGAGGTTTCTGAAGTGTCTCAATTTCACGGTGTTTTGCTAACTAGTGAGCCACACCATTATCTCAGCGCCATCTGTTCCTCCCATGAAGCATCATGACTGGGTCAAGGTAGCTCCTGCCACATGACAA
Source organism: Neodon shergylaensis (assembly GCA_025134845.1). NCBI lineage: Eukaryota > Metazoa > Chordata > Mammalia > Rodentia > Cricetidae > Neodon > Neodon shergylaensis. Next base: position 900,761 of record JABTXL010006377.1, read on the forward strand.
CAAGCTTCAGCCAGGCCCAGTGCACTCCAGGTCTGTTGGATACAGCCTTTTCCTCATAAACCCTCAATTCTCGGTGGATTTGCTCTGAACTCAGCTGCAGATATCAACCCTTTTAATAGATCTACAGTTACCAGAGAGAAGAGGGAACCCTTCACAGCTGCCCCAGTGCATGGCCGGACCTCTGCTTAAGCCAGGCCTGGAAGAGATTCTAAGTGGACTTTCCATGACTGCCGAGTCAATGACCTTGGTCACTGCCTCCACTTCCCCGCATTTGACTCCATACCAAAGATATCATTGGCTCATATTACCTTAGATACTCCCTTACACACCCAGCTGCCACTGCAGGATAGCTATCCACTTGCCACCAGTCAGCTATGCTGCCCAGACCAGCTCAGTCTTTGCTACATTTGCCCCATAAAAAGTGTCTTCATGGCCTTCCTTGTGAAGCCAAAGGCTATGTCTGCTAACTTCAAGGACTAGCCTTGCTCGAAAAATCCATGAAAACACTGGATGGAATGTTTCCTAATGATCCCAATAATTATAACAACCTTTGAAACTAGTAAAACGTCAATTGCGCTTCAGTTGATCTGCAGTGTGAGTATTGACATCAATGCTGGGGTTGCTAAATCGGTCTACACCACAGCCCCTTGCCATCCCATAATCTCTGTGGAGCTTGCCTCCATCACTGCGGCATTTTCTAAGCTCTGGGCTCCTTAATGGCCCCAGAATTTCCATTATGTGACTTGTGTGAAGTTGCTGGAGATTAAGTGGCATCATTATGTTAAGTCCCCGGACACTTAGTGTCGAGGTTCTACAAGGAGACGCCCTTCTCTTAGGCCAGCACACGAGTATTGTGCCTAAGTGACAGACACTCTACATCTGTTCCCTAATTCATTCTGAACGCAGTTTCAACGCATCCTCAAATCTGATTTTAGGCCTTGGGTTCTGCAGTAATTAAATCATTCTCTGAAAGCTGGCTCACCTGTTTCAAAATCAATCAAGGGCAAAGAAATCAGAGCAGAGTCTAACAAAGATGAATAAGAGGCGGTCATAGCCTCTTTCAATGCATCACTGGTTTTAATTCTGAATACAAAATGCTTTTCAAAAAAAAACTACTGTCTGAAAAGTATACAGAATTGTAAAAATTCAGTTGCGAACACAGACTTCTTTTCTCAACTGTTAAAAAAAAAAAAAAAAAAAACCTCTCCAGAGGAGAGTCTCCTTGTGAAAGTTTACTTTAATGGAAATTTCTTCAAAATATCAAAAGGAAGTCACCTCCCAATATTATTTAAAACTGTAACCTAAACAATGAGAAGTGTTAAAATCTCCATGAAATTCCCCCGACTTCCTCGCTCTCATCTCATTACCAGCCTTCGGTGCCCTTATTCTGTACTTCAGAACCTGATGATTCAGAAGCTCAAAGACGTCCTCGGATAATAACTCTACCGATTCAGGCAAAATTAGAAGCTCCGAGGGTAGAAACTATTCTTAATGCCAAATCTTTCAGGCCAGTAAAGCTTAGAGGAATATTCTCTTTTATGCTCCTTTGGAGTGAGTGTTCATGGCCATGCTCGCCTTCTCCGGTTCGCGGATCACGACATGCAGCCCTCCTACTTGGGAACCGAGCTGCTGCGTCTGGCTTACATTGTAACTCAGAGCACAGCCCTCTGAGTTGCTAATAAGTGCCGGAGAAGTGTGAGATCTGCTGCCTGGATGCAGGCGCAAGAGTCAGAATAAAAGCAGGGCAAGAACGCCTCTGTCTTCTCTGAAAGCCATTAAGAAAACTTCAGAAGGGTGAACGTTTTCCTGATTCACATAGAGACCAGGTCAAAGGGTCCTCTTAATAGAGCACATTGAAATGATCCTCTCGACTTACAGTAGAGATCTTTGTGTGAGAACCACTTTCTCCAGGAAAGGCACATACGTGTTGCCTATTCAGGAACACATACCTACTCAGGGACTAACGAGCAAAACACAATAAATTCCAGCTTTGTGCTCAGATCTCAGCATTTCCTTTTTAGCTTTCACTCATAAAATTCGGAGCCTATTATTTTTTCTGGAATTTCTCTCTTCAAAACGAAGTCTTAGCCAGAGGAGAGGGTACACACCTATAATTCCCTACACTTGGAAAGCGGAGCAGAAGAATTGCTGATTTTAAGCTGGTCAGAGATACATGGCAGGATTCTCAGAAAGAAAATGCAAAGAAGCCTTGGGGAAGTTTTGTTTCGTCATAAAAATACATCTTTATATATTCTGTAATCATGAAAATAAAAGGGGATGGTATATGTAGAGGATGAGTTTATAGTAATGTGTTACTTAAGAATGTAAAAATACAAAATAAATATAAGCCAAAAAAGATTATGAGAAAACACTCTTGTTTTATATGAGATGTAATAAGTAGCTTTTAGATGACAGTGTTATAGTATTGAAGACTGCTTTTCAATGCATATCTTGAGAAGTTTGAATGCATATGTGTTCTCTCTCTCTCTCTCATTGTTGCAGTGTATCATGTTATAAATAATGCTGTATCTTAGAAGCACCCTAATCCTCTTGATCATCAACAACACATAACTTGAAAGCTTCCCTGGGAGGTGTAAGGAACCAAAAGAATCCTTTCAGCTTTTGCAAGTCTCTTACTGCAGAGAAGAAGGCAGTAAGATCTCAGAGGACCACCCACACATACAGACAGGAAGTAAGAGCAAGTTCCATGCTGTACAGACCAAGTGGATTAGCAGCATGCCCAGCTTCTGTCAGACCCCAAGCAGGTCTGAGGTTCAGCCGCAGTAATACAGGATCCTCATTCACGGCGTTCCGATTGGATTCCCTTTGAACATACGCCCTTTCAAGTGAAATTAATCAATCTCTTTATCACCCTTGCTGCATCTGGAGCCATAATCATTACCCAACTGCTGAGAAAGAAATGAAACCACTAATCGCACAGGGAGTGGAGCTCAGTGTTCAAAGCAGGAAAGTTTTTATTAAGTTCTCATTTGAAAAGTGATTTTTCATGACTGGCCATACAGGACATGCTATGATCAGGAAGCAATATTCCTATTGCCGCCTGCTAAGTCCTTTGGGTTATTCCCAATATGCGAGTGACTGCAGACTTTCTACAGCATTTAAATTATCCACTGACTACATCTCAAGATTAGCTTGTGATATCAACACGTAAGAGTCATTTAATTTTCTGAATTCAACGCAAATGCTGATAAAGCTCAAACCCACAAATGCCTCGTAATTTATAGCCATTCAATATTCCTACCGGCAGTCTCGGTCTCCCACTTATAACAGGGAAACCTAACTCACATGCACATACTTGTAATCTTTGAATCCTATCGAACTTTAAAAGACCAAGAGAGAAGACACAGCTGTCTTTCACTCTAAACTTGAGCACAGAATCTATCTGTACTAACTGTAATACACTATCCAGTTGGCTTACCTAATAAGATTGAGCATGTTTCACCAGAAGAAAAGTTGCAGAGTTAAATAGTTTTGCAATAGCATCTAAGACAGCAGCAAGTATTTATCATGCATGGTACAGAATGATGGAGGTGCTTAAGCCATCTGCTAGTACCCAAAGCAAGTGAGCTCTAAAATGAAAACAAGAAATTTAACTCCCTAGGCATTAGAATGTTGGAACAGTAGAAATGGCATATAGGATTGATCTTTAAATAAAGTTTTATTGAAATGAACTTTGTACGGGTCTTCCTCGTTGGAACCAGGACTTTCAATAATACACTAAGAAAAAGACACCGGACAGCTCCTGGTATTTTACATAGTTTTTCATTCAGCTGAGACTATTTTCCTTAACATAGCTCATTGGCACTGTATAAGGTGTTCGATATATTGATTTGTTGCTGGAACAATTACTTACCTGTGATCATAAAAGAGGTCATTTTCAATTATAGTATTCCAAGTGACATTTAATACATTGTAGGCTTCTGCGAAGCAGCAAGTACTGAAAATAAGCCCACTTCTGTTTAACATTCAGAAAGTTTGGGAAAATCCACATAGATTTCAAATGTTAGTTTTAATGTGATTTAAATTTTTGTTTAAGACAAGGTTTTCCTACATGGGTTCAAGAGCTGTGCTTGTCTCTGTCTACTGGGCAGCTGAGAACTTGTGTGTGTGTCACCATAGATCATCAATTTTTGAATAGTCTTAACCATTAAATGAAAACTACAAGCTATGTACTTTTTAATTCTCTGTATTTGTTTATAATAACAGTTATAATAACGATCTGGAAAAGGAATCTAGAGGGCCAATTCTATTCAAAGAAAGACAAATAAAACTAATTATTGAAGGGCACAAAGCTTAAACACTAAAAACTATAAAATATCAGTGAGTATATCTAGGTCATAAATAGTTGTTCTATATTCACAAATTAGAAAACAAATATTAAGAATTTGATTCTTTATAGACTGACCTAAAGGTTAAACATATGCATGAAAATTGCAAATTTTCTATAGAAATTGTCAAAATCAATGGAATTGGAAACAGCAAAATATCTTTGAAGAACAAAAAGGTTGGTAAAATATCACTTTCTAACTTAAAATGGTAATTATCAAGACAGTGTAATACAGCAAAAAAAAGATGATAAATAGACAGACAGGTTGATGGATGGATATCCAAAAAAATCTTGCTTAAAGTCAATTGATTATTTTTGTGGTTAAATTTGTAATTACTTTGAAAGCAGACCAAGGAGAGGTTTTCCGCATGGCATTTTCACACATATACATCACCATACGTTCTCCAGTTCCTCCTCATTTTTAATGACCTTTCCCCCAACCTTGCTACACTCCTCTCACTGGTCCACGTCTGCCTCCAAATATTCCTCCCTTCTGCTCTCAGGTCGCATGCATTCCTTTAGCTTCTCTTTCACTTATCTCCAACCTCTGTTAATATTTCTTTTTCTTGTTTTATAAATGCATTTCCATGTTCATCTCATGCACACACACACACATACAAAACCAATGGCAATACTACTTAATGAGAACAGTATAACTCTATTCTAACCAATTCTGCAGAGTCCATGGGTATTCATATACAAAAAGTGAACTTCAGAGCCCCTTTATATTATATTGAAACTTTATAAAAAGTAGCTCAGAGATCTCTAAGTAGTAAGAATATAAAAGAAATTTAGATAAAAATATAGGACAAAATTGTTTGAGACTATAAGTAAGGCTGAGATTTCTTTTTTTTATTGAAAGAAAAAAAAAGAAATTCCCGCCTCCTCCCAGCCTCCCATTTCCCTCCCCCTCCTCCTCCCCCCACTCCTCTCCCCCTCCCTCTCCAGTCCGAAGAGCAGTCAGGGTTCCCTGCCCTGTGGAAAGTCCGAGGTCCTCCCCCCTCCATCCAGGTCTAGGAAGGTGAACATCCAAACTGGCTAGGCTCCCACAAAGCCAGAACATGGAGTAGGATCAAAACCCAGTGCCATTTTCTTTGGCTTCTCATCAGCCCTCATTGTCCGCCATGTTCAAAGAGTCCGGTTTTATCCCATGCTTTTTCAGTCACAGTCCAGCTGGCCTTGGTTAGCTCTCAATCGATCAGCCCCACTGTCTCAGTGGGTGGGTGCACCCCTCGTGGTCCTGACTTCCTTGTTCATGTTCTCCCTCCTTCTGCTCCTCGTTAGGACCTTGGGAGTGGGACGTACTCACTCATAATTGGTTTCTAGCCACAAATAATGGTCATTGAGTCTATATTCTGTGATCCTAAAGAAGCTAAATAAGAAGGTGAACCCAAAGAAAAACATATAGTTATTATCCTGGATATGGGAAGTAGACAAGATTGCCGGGCAAAAAACTGGGAACTTGGGGGTGGGGTGGGATGGGGGTAAGGGGAGATGGGGAGAGAAAAGTAAGAAGGGTAGAATGGGGGGAACTTGGGGAAATGGGATGATTGGGAGAAAGGAAGGTTGCATAGAGGAGCAGGGAATCACATAACTTAATTAAGGGAGCCATCTTAGGGTTGGCAAGAGACTTGAACCTAGAGGGGCTCCCAGGTGCCCAGGGCGATGTCTCCAGTTAGCTTCTTGGGCAGCTGAGGATAGGGAACCTGAAATGACCCTATCCTATAGCCATACTTATGAATATCTTGCATATCACCATAGAACCTTCATCTGGCGATGGATAGAGATAGAGACAGAGACCCACACTGGAGCATCGGACTGAGCTCCCAAAGTCCTAACAAGGCTGAGATTTCTTCGATGCAGTAGACATGGCAGATAAAGTATAATCCATAAGACCACTTGTAAGTTGGACTTTTCTTAAAAAACAAAAAAAAAATCATGTTTCAAAAGACAAAATCAAAAGCTTAACTAGGAAGCCATATGATAGTACAAAGTATCTATAAATATAATCATACCCAATAAAACAATAAAATTCAGAAGATACTGTGAACTATTGAAAGTTAATAAGACAAGCTCCCCAGTTTATAAACGCAGAAAGATCTCCAGAGACATTTCACCAGAGAAAACATATTAATGCTAACTAATGCTTGCAAATGTAATGCTATCATCCATTAGTGAAATTCAAATCTAAGTCATAAGAGATAATATTTCATTCCCACTGAATGGTGACAGCAATGGAAAGAGACAGTAACAAACCCTCAGAAGACACTGGGAAAGCAGGGTCTCTTGTGCATTTCTGGGAGGAACACAAATGGTACAGCCATGCTAAAGAGCAGTTTACAGCTTTTAAAAACATAAGCCTGCAGTTGCCATGCAACCCAACAGTCTCACTCCATAGGAAGATGAAAATATGTGTCCACCACGGTTTGTACCTCTCAATAATAATAGAATTATCTATAGTAGCCAACAAGTTGAAACAGTCCAGAGGTCTATTAACTTATGAACAGAGTTAAAAGATGTGTTTTATTCAAAGAACAACGAATATTCAGCAATAAAGAGAAATGAAGGATTAGGGGTGTGTCTCCGTTGGTAGACTGCTTGTCTAGCCTGCATGAAGCCCTGCATTTAATCCCAAGCACCACATAAAACATGGGATGGGGTGCACAGAGCCCAAGCACATCAAGGTCAGAAGTTCAAGACTACCCTCAATTACATGCACAGTTTGAGGTAAGCCTAGACTACAATAGTCTCAAATTAAAAAAATAAAATGAAGTACTGGCAAGTGTTATAATATGATGAATCTCAAAATCGCTATGGGAAGTGAAGGTAGCTAGTCACTAAACACTGTATTACATGATTCTATTTATAAAAAAATACTATAAAGGGAAATTCTAGAGACAGGATAAACATTAGTGGTTTCTAGGGTTAGGGGTAAAAACAGAGATAAGCTATAAATAGCCAAGCAGAATGTCACTTGGTTGGTAAAATGATCAAAATCAAAACAATGGCACTAGTTGGAAACTTAACAAACACACATTTAAATGAGTCAATTATATATTTAACATTTTTTTCATTGAAGATGTTCAGAGAAGCCAGTCTTTCAAGGAAATAGTCATAAGAATAAATACTCAATTTATACTTTTGTATATAAATGTAATACTTAATTTATACTTTTAAGTAAAAGTACAAATTTCTATGGAAGAGCAGCTTCCATTTGGCCTAAAACATTTGTTCATCTGGGTTCATCAGCCACCCAAAATGGTAACCAATTAAAATGAAATTCACGAAGTGCAAAAACCGTATTTTTCATGATATTTCTTTAAAATAATAAACAATAACATCATAAGCAGTTGTAAGTTCAAAGTTTAAAAAGATGTAAATGCTAGACCTTTTCATAATGAAAATTCAAGCAGAAAAATTTCAGTTCATTTCAGCTCCATCACTAACTGGGCTCCTTTCGGCTCAGTCACTACTGAGCTCATTTTAGCTCTGTCACTAACTGGGCTCACTTTGCTCATTTTGGAGCCATCACTAAATGGGCTCATTTCACTCATTGAGGCTGCATCACTAACTGGCTAAATTAGGCTCCATCATTAACTAGGCTCATTTCAGCTCCATCACTAGCAAACTGTTTTCATATTCAGCTTCTTCAACTGTAAAACCAGTTGGGGCCTCTTCTGGTCTATGTTCTGTGACTATGATAAATCGCCTTGACAAAAAGAAACACAGGAGAAGAAGGGGCTTGCTTGCTTGCTTGCTTGCTTACTTACTTACTAACTTAATCACTTGTTTGGTTGTTTGTTTTGTGGAGAAATTGAGACTTGAATTCAAGATGCTAGTAACCTCACATCCAAAGTCAAGATAATAGAGAAACAAACACAATGATTGTGACTATCCTGTGTTTTATCTATTTGTCTCCTGTCTTACATGGTTTAGGACCTTCAGTGCAGAGAATGGTGCTGCCATTGCCAGTGGCTGAGGTCTTCCTATCTAGTAACAAACAAATCAACCCCTCACAGACATATCCACAGGCCAGCTTGTTCTCTCTAGAGCCTCCACTGAGGTGTTCTTCTCAGGTGGCCCCATGCTGCTGCAAGCTGACAAATCAAAACGAGACATCCCTGGATCCTTGTCCTACCTGGAAAGTCCTAAAGCTCTTCTGAGGAAGAACTCATGTTGGAAAACTAAAAGAGAGGGTAGGGTGCACATAAATACAATGATTTTTGAACTGTGTGCCAAATATACAGATACCACTTCCTCACTTAAAGACTGAAGATGGAAGAAGTCAGTCCTGAGGGACCATCCGATCCGAAGCTCAGGTCCCCCCACACACAACAGGCCACATATAATCAGCCCTAAGAAAGTCAGTGGCCATATTCATCCTGGTTATTGCCTTCTGTAGACTCCCCCAGTCCTACACCTCTTGTTTTGAAACCAATCAAATAGAGCTCTATTAAGAGAAGTGCCGGGAGGACCTATGAGAGTTCCAGTTTTTGAAACAGTTCAAACACATGAATAACGCCACTAGAAGCATGCAAAAAGATGGGTAATTTTGAAAATCTTATTATGGACTACAAGCTAGAAAGCACAGAGAATCAACATCTGTCTTTGTAGAGAAACCACACTCATTATTACTGTAGCCTATTTATCAAAACTACATCATGTTCTGCAAAGCAGAGTTAGAAGACCCAGATGGTCTCCTGAGGTAACCCTCATTAGAAAGAGATAAAGTAGCATTATTTAAGCACTCAGTATGACATTAGTATGCAATACTAACTTCAATCACAGGAAAGCCAGGTCATTATGGAGTGCGAGCTACTTTCCCAGAGTTTTTATTTCTGTCGGCTTGCTAATGAGTAGAGGCCAGAAGATGAGGCCTCACATAGCATAGAGCAGCAAACTCTCAGTGTGGCTTCCAGACCCATGTTCTGAGCCCTCTTCTACCTTAGTGTGTACTATCACCTGCTCTATAGTTCACAGAAGTCAACATTTGGAAATGAAATATAATTCTGTACATGTGCAGCTAAGTAATTAAACCTCAAAACTACGTCTTTAAAAAAAATTTCAATTCAAAATCCCTTCTAACATAGAGAATACTTAGCAAAAGAAATCTATGAGCAGCTGCATTCAATTAAAAAGTTATTAACCCCAAGGAAAAAATCCACAAACAAAAATAATCTATGTTGTTCTCACTAGTTATAGTATTACTTTTATATCAACATGTATTCATGAATAAAGTCCACTTTTATATAGCTCTAATTTTCAAAACCAATTTTCATTGTATTATTTTTGAGGGGAGCTGATCAGTGTATGGAGACAATAATATCACAGGCTACCTGCATAATTCACAGTTCAGTTTCTACAGTAAATCTAAGGGGGGAAAGAAACAGCAAAATGAACTGTTTAATTCATACTCATATTTTGCTAGGAAAACATGTTTTTAACAACACATATTTTTGAAATAATGTAGCAACTAGAGTAGTATTAAATGTACACATTTATTTCTCTTAGTGTCAGGTATGATCAACAGCACTAATGTGCACTGTTTAGATGTCATCTGTAGCTGCAATGTTTTAGGAACTCTACTGAGATGTTCAAATAACATCGTGGATGGTATGAATTGAGACGAAGCCACCTACAGATAGACTTTTGACTACCATCTAGACTGGTGATCTTTATCACACTCACATTCAGAACCAGGAAGAGTGCAAAAGGCAATCTTTCGTGTGCATGTGTGTGTTTGTGGATGTGTGTGTGTGGATGGGAGGATCTGTGTTCACTCATATGTGAGCTGGAAGCACATGTGTATGGTTGAGCACATGCATGTGAAGTACACATGCGCATGTGTGGGTGTGGGAGCTTCATGCATCTCAATTGTCCTTCATCTTATTATTTGAAGCAAAGTGTCTCAGTTGAACCTAGGGCATAAACCAGTTTGCTTCAGGATGCCCTTTCTCTCCCTTTGAGTGCTGGAATCATAGGTAGGCTACCATGCACACTCAGCATTTATAGGTTTGAGGATCTGATCTCCAATCAAGACTTGCTAAGTTTTATTAAGAGGTAAACTTTCAGTAAACCTGCTTCAAGCAATCAGACTGCTGTATATACAGTCTTTAATCATGCCACGGGCTTACTTTGATGTCTGACTTGTTTTGAACTTCGCCTTCTGTTCACTTCATATAAGAACCTCTATTTATAAATTACAATTCAAACTAAAATATCAAAGTCTTCCACATAGAAGGGAGATACGGCCAGGAGCCATGCAGGAATTACTCCATTGATAAGCTCCCTACCAGGAAGGCACTTTTTCTTTATTAGTTACCAATCCAATAACTCAATACAGCATATTCCCAGACATTCAAGACAATAAACACTGTAACTGGATTTTAAAAAAGTAATGTTTGAATGCAGACAATTGTATGAACATATGCCTCTGTGTGTGTGTGTGTGTGCGCGCACACATGTGCGCACACATGCACACAGGGGGAGACCAAAAGTCGACCTATGGTGTGATTCCTCAGGAGCCATTATCCTTATATTTTAAGACAAGGTCTCTCACTGGCCTGAAGTTCACCAATTAAACTTGGCTGACAGGACAGCAAGCTCCAGGAACACACCCGTCTCTACCTCCTCAGTGCTAAGACGACACATGCCTCCACAGCTGGGTTCTCAAGCGAGTTCGGCAACTAATCTAATCTATCTCCCCAGTCCCAGCTTTGTTCCAGGTATTGTTGTTTGGTTGGTTTTGCATTTTAACTCGGGCAAGGATTGCTGGCCAGTTGATTCAACTACTGGCATATTTTTATAGTAAAAGCTCAAAGTGAATAACTGAATCAGTTACCATAAGATTAACCCAATTTAACTGCTTTACATTCCGTACTATCAGCCTGAGGAGAGGAGATCGATGGTGGATGGGAAAACTTCTCATTAGGAGGGGCAAAGGGAGGAGCTTGATGTGAGCATGTTTCCAAGTCCTTTTCTGACTTCACTGAAACTATAAGAACATACATCACAGTGGGGAACAATGGGACCTGGAAGGTGGAGAATGGAGACAGGGCCCTAAGCCTCTTGACACAGAGAAGATGGAGACTGAGACTTCACGGATGAGAATGTTGACAATCAAATGCACATTTACATGTGCAGACCCGGCGAAGGCGTGGAGACTAGAGGCACTGGGGAAGAAGTATGCTCAAGTCTCCAAATGAACATTAATTAAAAGTCCATAAATGAAATGAATTGACCTCTTGACTCTTTCCTCTGTCTTTGGCCAGTCTCTGCAGGAAAATAACAATATTCAACTCAAGAGAACATTCCTGAGCTAAGCAAACAAAATAGAAGACAAGAATTAGACACCCCGCTGAGAAGAAGGAGGAGGAGTAAAGCTGAGGTCCTTCTGCTGAGGCTGCTCTTGCCTAGAAGCACAGTGTAGGGAGGGTTTGTTTCAGGAGACAACAAGTAGCCCTTAGACAAAGCCTGCTCACTGTGATCAGCTTTGAGCATCCTTAAAGGGTTATGATGGGGAAGCTCTGTCAACCAATCACATCTAGTTAAGGCGTGGCTACCTGGAGCCCAGGAAGAAAACTGGGAGGACCCTGGTACCCCCCCCCCCACCGGCGTCTCCTGTTGGACAGATAGGAAGTCGGACCTCCCACTCTTGTAGCATGAGTTTCCCCTTATAACCATTAAAATATAATTGTTATTCTTGAGCTGGCCTCGTTATTCATCGTACCGACCTAATTCACAACAGGGCTAGATATCATGTCTAGGAGTACAAGCTGGCATCCCATCTCACTAACTAATGGGAACGGAAGTGGTGGTAAAGATGGTTTAAAGGCCTGCCTAAGGAGCTGTAAAGATCTCTCAGGCACTAAAGTGTCTAATGATCTGAGTTTGAGCCCCAGAACCCATGCAGAGAAACAACAAACAGACCAATAAACAAAAACAGTCATGTTTGGTAACATATGCTTGTAATCTCAGTGCTGAGGAGTTGGAGACAGGATGATAGCCAGAGCCCACTGACCAGCCAGCCTTAGTCTGTGCGGCAAGTTTCAGGCCAGTGAAGAGATCATGGCTTAATAAAAACAGTGGACAAGACCTGAGGAAGGTCAGCTGAGTTATCTCCTGGCCTCCAAGTGTTTGCAAATCCACATGAACACACACACATGCGTGCACACACAAACGCACACACACACACACACACACACACTCACACCCTGGGGATATTTTGCCATTTTTATCAAGAAATAGAGCACAGGCGTCTTAGAGATACATCTCACTGGTGGAACATAGTAACGATGAGAAAACTTGACTTCCAGGCTCAGCTGGAACACTCTATACCTCTTCAGATTTCTCCGAGGAGGTTTGCCTGGAGGACTGCAGCCATGGGGTTATAATCCTCCATTTCTGGAAGATTCTGTGTGAAGAGGTGAAACAGAGATACTGAAGTCTCCCCAGCTCTCCCAACCACAGCTACCTGAGTAACCAGATACACGCTATCTGGTAAGCAATCCTCCCAGATAACTCAGGTCCCTGACACCTGTCCAGAACACTAGCCAAACAGAACCTCAGTGTGGAAACAAAATTAATGCTATTGTTGTAAGCTACTATCTTTGGGTGAATTTATATAACAACAGAGAATTGGGACATGATTATAATCTGTGTGTCACTTAGATGGAACCCCTGGTGTGGCTTGGATAAACAGAGGAAAATAAATCTCTTAAGACAAAATAAGAACAAACATGGATGAGTAAACAGACCAGCAAAGCTGTATGTCAGTGGGGACCACAAGCTGTGTGATCTTCATACAAGAGATAAATGAGAACCTGTGCTTTCCAAGACAGTCTATTTGGGGACATCTCTATTGCTGTCCCTTAGATGTCACTTTCAATGACATGGTCCCAGGGTAAAGGTCTTTAATTATGACTGGGTTTGGATTTTTAAAGAACTCATTTTCAGTGACAATGCCAGCTCATCGGTTTAGAAGTCCTGGCCATGAACTTCAAAAACTGGTCAAAACAGAGAACAATTAATTGTCTAAAGACTTCTTTTATGACAGTGTGAGAGACTGAATAAATAGGCAATCAGCAAAGAGAGTTAAGGGCTGCACACCTCAGAAGCCACAAATAACAAATGAATGAATGAATGAATGAATGAATGAATGAGTGAGTGATGTAGAAATGGGGGCTTGGAGAAGAGATAAGTGGTGTATGGAACACAGGCAATCAAAGTAGAATCCTCTCAACAGAAAGGTGTTGTGCTTATGAAACTCAGGCAGTTTAAAGCTTTTAGAATAAGCACAATACATTATAAACTTAAATCACAATATCTGGAATGTTAAAACACTGAAAAGAGGCAGGCCAAGAGACACAAGCATGTAATCTCAGGTACTCAGGAGGGTGAGGCAGGAAGACAGCACTTCAGGCCTTGTTTGGGCTACAGTCTGTGTTTAAAGCCACCCTAGGCAACTAAGCAAGACTATGTTTCCAAATTGAAAAAAGACTGAAAAGAGGGTTGGGGTTGCAGCTTCGTTCAGTTCGCTTGCCTGATATTGACAAGACCCTAGATTCAATCGCCAGTAATACATACATATGTGAAAGGGAAAAAATAAATCTCAGAAGCATAGAACATGAATGTAGCAAGGCACACACACACACACACACACACACATCTGGTTGATGCCGAAAAGAACACTATGGAAAACAGGCTCATCTCTAAGGCCATCATCATGCAGTTTTAAAAAGTCACAGATAAAGATGTTGGAAAGAGTAAACAAATGGATAGGACTACACCAATAGGAGGTCTCATTGGCGTCAATGTCTAGAGTCTCAGCATTGAGAGCAATAAGACACAGCAGCTTCAGTACCAGACATTTTGAGGGAAAATGCCTATTAATCTTGACCTGTACACTCACTATTCCCTAGTGGACTTCTTATGCTGTCAAAAAATAAAGACTAAAACTGACTTGGGAATGGAGGGTTTAACTGGCTTATTTCCCCCATCAAAATCTACCAGGAAGGCAACTTGCTCATATATACATATGTGTGTGCATGTATTTATGTATCTATGTATGTATGTATGTGTATGTATGTATGTATATATACATATCTAGGCTCATTATATGTAGAAGGAGCAGCGGGCTGCATCCCACCACCCGGCTAGCTTTACACCCGAAATAATTACACGGAAACTGTATTAATTTAAGCACTGCCTGGCCCATTAGTTCTAGCCTCTTATTGGCTAATTCTCACATCTTGACTAACCCATATCTAATAATCTGTATGCCACCACGAGGTCATGACTTACCGGTGTGAGTCTAGCCAGCATCCTTCTCAGGAAGGGGAATCATGACATCTGACTCACTTCTCTTCTTCCCAGCATTCTGTCCTGTCTACTCCACCCACCTATGTTCTGACCTATCAGGCCAAGCAGTTTCTTTATTAATTAACCAATGAAAGCAACACATAGAAAGAAGACACTTCTACATCAAATATATATATATATGTATATATATATATATACATATATATATACATATATATATATACACACACATACATATACACATCTCTAAGCCACACACATATATGGTCCATATATATATATATCCACTAAGGACCACCCGCCCAGAGATGGCATTGGCTACAGTTGGATGAGCCCATCTCACATCAATCATTAATTACAAACTGCTTCACAGACATACAGGCCAATCTGATAGAGGTATTTTCTCATCTGAGAGCCTCTCTTCCCAGATGACACTGGTTTGTACCCACTTGATAAGCCTATCTATCACACAAGCTATCATTCCAGTATATGACCAGCACAGAGACCCTTTCCGATATGAAAGGATTTGAAAAATGACTACTACCATACCCCTCTGAGCAATACTAGAGGATAACTTTAGACCTAGAAATAAAGCAAGCAGGGAACCAAAAGAGTGAGGCAGGGATTCAAGAAGCAGGGATGAAGATGCACTCACAGTTCAGACCTGTGCTGTGCTTCAAGTGAATCAGGGATGGAGGCTGTGGTAAGACATTCAAAGTAGAGAAAATGCCATTGAGTCTTTAGATTTGAGCCTCGGTGTTGGGCAACACTGAGTAGTGAATGGAGCATTAGGAGAAAAGCAGTGGTAGACCTCAGGAAAATAAGGCAAAAGAAAAACACATAGGAAGCAGCTTTTCATTTATCCATAGAGAGCAAAACAATAACCCACGGCATGCACTACAGCACTTGGTTCAACAGAGAGAGTCTGCATAGAAAATAACCTTTGGATGAACTGACCTAATAAAAAATGTTCAGAAGGATTGTGGTAAGGAAGAAATGAGGAGGAAGATGAGAGAGGCGTCCTCCACTGGCCTTGGAGCAGATCCACGGCGGAAATCAGGAGCATATAACCCAAAAGCTAACGATAAGGATTGTGCTACTTGGATATAGGGAGGTGGTTAGGTGACATGGTGAGCACCTGTAAGCACCTCAGTTGGCTGAGGCAGAAGAATTGCTGGATCTTTGAGATCTGTCTTAGCTATGCAGCCAGACTGTTTTACAAGATAGAGACAGTGGCAGGAGAAAGGGATGGGTAAGAATGGAAGGGAGGGACAGAGACAGAGACAGAAATTTAGAGGTAAATATTAGATATTTTCTCAAAAGAATTGACACAGACAAGCTACAACAATGGACTCCATTTGGGCAACAAGGTACTTAAAGTGCCTCCCTTATGCTGAGAACTCCAGCTGCACCCAAAGGCTATGCATATCTATTCTGTCTCTTTTCAAATAAGAGTTAAACACCTTTGCAGAACATGATCAGAAATCACACTGAAAGGAAAATATGCACACATACAGATTCACACCAATACCACACACACACAAACACACACACACGAGTGTCCCTCATTTCACTTAAGGCAGAATATGACTTATCCAATATTTAGTTATGTATATTCTAGTTACCTGGGCTACATAAGAACAGTAAAATCTCCTCTTGCCATGAAGTCTACACTTTAGTTCTATTTAGAAAGAAAAAGCAGACTAATTTGTTTTGTTACATAATATGGATTTTTTTTCTTACCACTTGGGAGCATTATAAAATTAGGTCTTGAGGTCTTTAAGGACAAGTAATTATAACTTTTAGCAGTAAAATTTACACTATATATGCCAGGGCTTTCTGATATTTCAGGAGTAACACCACCAAGGGTCTATTAAATACATGCCCCTTAGATGATCTAATGTCCACAGAAGTAATTAAAATGATTTAAATTTAATGTAATTCCCAGAGGAAATATTTTATGGATTTCTAACAGATATTAAAACAAAATCTTCTAAGAACATTTTGTTTTCTCTAAGACTCTTAAAGCTTAGGATGTATGTGTGCAATATATATAATGCAATTTTCCTTATAATATTTTAGTGTGGATAATATTGTTTAGGCTATGGCTAACTGTGAACATAGATAAGATAGTTTGTTCTTTTGCAATATCATTGACATAATGTAATTTTATTCCAAGTGAATAATTCTGTTTTATTTACTTTGCTCATAGAACAGAGATCATTACTCTCACATTTATCATGTAAGTGTTGAAATTAAAACTTTCTGAAAGCCTAATATGAGGACAAATTTAAACCTCAAATCAGTAAGACCATTTCTTAATAAAATGCATGTAACTGTCAAACAGTTCTTACTTTATATGATTTAAGAAGGACATTACATAAAAATGTAAAAACACAGAAATATAGATCCTGTAAGCATGATACTATTAAACAACAATGATGGAAATGGGGGCTGGAGAAGATGTCTCATGGTTAAGAGTGCGAAGACCCCAGCTTGGTTCACAAAACTCATGTCAAGTGACTCACAACTACCTGTGACTTCAGAACTAGACTACAACAACACAAACACATACACATTATTTGTTTGTTTAAAAAAACTGGAAAAGAGGCAAAGACAGAAACAGGAACAGTAGCTAACATCGAGTAGCTTGTTTTCAATATATATTTCAATATTTCATCTTACTATGTCCTCTTTTAAAGATCAATAATTGAGGCTCAGAAAATGGAAATGACTTGGGATTTGGGGGTCCTCCCTGGAGACAGAACACTGTGCTAGTGTAATTTACACTGCTAACAGGACCCATTACATGTTGACGAAAACTAACAATTTTTTAAAACATGATCATGAAGAAATAACCACAGAGCTTGTTTTTTTTTCTTTCAAATTTTATTATCAAGAACCAAATTTATTTTGCCATCTTTTTATAAGCTCCCTTGTAAAATGTGGTTTTGGCTAGTGAGAATGCTCTGGAACAAGGTATCTGTGAAGGCTCCAGCTCTCCATGAGCGTGCTAAATCTCACCGAATTTTACACCTTTAAATCTGCTAAAATGGTAAAGTTTATGTTACGTGCATTTTAGCACCATGATTTTTTAATGTCATTTGGCTCCCGAAGGATGTAATCAAATGTTATTCTCTACATATTCAGGATCACAAATTCTGAGTGCAGATCTGCGTCTCTATAGCTTATGCTTTATTTCAACCTCTTTGTTGCTGTCTCTCTCCTGTGCTCAGATTGTGTAGATGCAACTTTGTGACTGGTACCTGGGTATGAATTTCATACAAGGTCAAAATGTAAGTGCGGCCCATGTTAAGCACCTCACAGCTCACTCTCTGTTTCCTCTACATACAGCACAGGAGAAATGACTTTTAAATTTTAATTTATTTACTTATTTTTATTTATTTATTTATTGTGTGTGTGTGTTAGGGAGAGAGAGACAGACAGACAGACAGAGAGGCCACTGCTCACATGTGAAAGAGAAAGGATAGTTTTCATGGGTTAGTCATTTTCTTCCTTCCTTCCGTCACGTGGGCTCTGTGGACTGAACTCAAGTCTTCAGGCTCTCAGTGGTGAGCACTAAAGTGACAGTTTCCTGGAGCCTCCTCAGCCACACAGCCTGAGTCATTTCACTCAACAAGGCAAAGTCACAAACTCCCTTGTGTTTGTCCTTTCCCCTGTGCCTGGTTTGGTGTGAACACCCCCCATGGACTCATTGGTCCCCAGTTGATGGAACTGATTGAAAAGATACGGCTGAGTCTTCATTGGAGAGGATGTGTCACTGGGGGTGGGCGTTGAGGTTTCAAAAGCCAATGCCATTACCAGTTAGCTCTCTTTGTCTGTGCCTTACATTTCTGGATCAACATAAGCTCTCAGCTACTATTTTGGCACCATTCCTGCCTGCCTACTGCCATCCTCCCCCAGCATGACAGTCATGGACTCTGACCTTCTGGAACCATGAGCCCCTGATTAAATGCTTTCTCTATAAGTTGCCTTGGTCATTTTCTTTTATCATGGCAACAGAACACTAAGACACCACTCTAATGGCTCTACCTTAATTGCTGGTTTTTCAACCTAAGCCCTGAAGATAGTTTTAAGGCCTTATATTTTGTTCAGGTTGTGTGCTTCCTTGATCATTTTGGAATGTTTAGCTGCATCCCCGGATGCAGGTAACACTCTCCATCTGCAACAAGCCGAAGTGTCTCAAGACATCATCAAAATCATGCTTGATGATTAGATAAATCTGCCCTTAAATAACGCAAGTCCATTCTTAAATCTCTCTGCCCCTAGACATGCCTGCCCTCAATATGTCTTATGTACTTAAGTCTGCCCTTATATACATTTTTTCATTCAACCTCTTCACAGTGGCTTCACTTCTGTGATCTTGGTGCAAGCTGCTGGGCTCACTCTTCATCCCCAGCACCATCTACCCAGTCTCCCTGACCTGCCTTTCTTCACGGCTTCCCGAAATGATCTCACTCAGATCTTACTGGGAAGAATTTCAGCTCATGGCACGGTTCTATGAACTCTGATATCTTTCCGTTTCATCCAGCGTCACAGCTCTGACAGATGAGGACATGGCTAACATGGTCCTGCTACCTCCGTGCCCTGGGTTCCTGTCACTCTCCCAGAGTTGTCTGCCCCAGAACGCTTGTTTTCTCCCTGGACCTGTTTTTGTTTTGTTTCTTTGGGACAGGATGTCACTGTGTTACCTTGGCTGGCTAGAGACTCGCTATGTGGCCAATCTGGCCTTGAACTCACAGAGATCCACCTGTCTTTGTCTCCTGAGTCTAGGATTAAAGATGAAGACTACCATATCCGGGTCCTCCCTAGTCCTTACAGAGCAGCACCCTGTGCTTCTTCCTTGGCACCCCCGTTTGCCATCCGTACTTGCCTTCCCTCATTCCCACGGCCATGGCTTTCACTCGCCCTAGGTCTTTTATACAGAGCCACTTCCTCAGTGAAGCCTTCCAGCAGCCTCCTCCAGCTCCCATCTCCCCTCCACCCGGTACCCCCGTCTTCCTGTCATGCTTTCCTTCGCACCGTTTCTTACCATATCATGTATTTTCTAACTACTGCTTCTGAGAACTGATGGTTTGATTTGTTCTTAATTTTTATGGATCAAGTGTCCTTGTAACACAGCCCAGAACATAGGACTCAGCAAATATTCATGGGATAAGCACACTTCTCGAAACCACTACCAAGAATGCATGAAATACGTACTTCTTATGGCTTCAGAGACTTTAGTCCCACCCTTCCTTAATGAAGCAGGTACTTACAAATAGTTACAAATTTAAATTTAAAACAATAAGCAAGTTCAGTTCTTATCTGGTCCTCCTAATAGATCCTTCCTCAGGCCTGGGTGATGGCTTGCTGACACTAAATATAAACCTAATGTCCTTATGGTTGAGGGCAGGTGCTGGGAAGTGTTGGAAGATCAATGACTCCACAACCAGCAACTTCCCAGGCTCCCTTGGTACAGCAATCCTTAACAACATAGCGTGATTCTCTCTATAATCAATCCAGTGTGTTTCCAAGGCATAGACTTACCTAGAAATGGCTCCGATTTATACGAAGTTAACTGACATTTAACCTTTTGATTAGGGAGAAAACAGTGAGATTGGCGAAGAGTTTAAGTGGATATCCGATCTAAACCAGAAAGATGATTTCCAGGTTTCTGGTGTAAAATGTTTATCTACATCTTCAGAAAATTTGTTAAAATTCCAGATTACATCAGACTTGTATCCATCTGTGTTCTAGATATGATAACATGTAATCAATTTCAACAACAAGTTTTTCATTTGAAATATAATAGACTCGTGTTTCTCTCTCTCTCTCTCTCTCTCTCTCTCTCTCTCTCTCTCTCTCTCTCTCTCTCTGTGTGTGTGTGTGTGCACGCAACAGACACAAAGTGTTAAAGAAAAATTTAAAGATTATGACCCCAAATTGTTCCACAAGATGTGATGACTTCTGAAGGCAACTTATTGCTTAACTTTAAAATAATAATTTATTCACATCAGCATTATGTATAATAGCAAACAATAGAAACCATTGAGATGCCAAGCAATTAAATAAGAATACTAAAGGATTCTCCACAACCTTTAAAAGATAAGGCTGGTATGTGCAACCTAGTATATCATATTCTTCAAGACATCATGGTATGATGAATTCTAGCTACAAAAAATGTAAAGATTCAGTTGTATGAAACCAAATATATTTACACAAGGACATTTTTTGGAAAATTAGAAAAGAGGTGGGTGTGGGTTACATGGTCTAGAGATTTGCTTTTGATTTTTCGCTGTTGAGATTCTTCTGCTTTTGAAGTTGATGGTCGTATAATAACACTTTAGTAATAGAACAGTGGTTGAACAACCTTTCACAGGGGTCACCTATGACCATCAGAAAACACAGATATTTATATGACAGTTCATAACAGTAGCAAGCTTAGAGTTACGAACTAGCAATGAAAGTAATGTTATGATTGGGGGGTTACCACCATGTGAGGAATGGTATCAAACATCACAGCACAGAAAGCTTGAGAACCACCAGTTTGGGAAGAGAGGAGCAGCAGTCCCTGCGGAAAATGGAAACATCCGCTTCGATGTCTACTTTGAACAATGCATTGTATCTTCTGGAGAGATTTCCCTCTCCAGAAACTCAACTGCTTACTTTTAGAAAACGTATACATAAATTTCCTTCTAAATAAGCTCATTTTCCTAACACATCTCATTAATGCTCCAGATTTGCTACTTTCCATTTTAATTGCATTTCTCAGAGAGCATCAGACAGTGAGGTAGCCAGATAATGTTTGTCTTGTGTGGACTGGGGAGATGGCTCTTTTTGTGAAGTATGGGCCAAGGTCAGGAGCTTGATTCCCCAGAAGTCAGAAAGACCAGGCATAGTGACACACAATTACAATCCTGACACTGCGGGGCAGAGACAGGAAGATTTCTAGAACATGCTGGTAGTTGCCCTACCTCAATGGTGAGTTCTAGGCCAATGAAAATTTAAACTGATCTCTGGTTTCCCCACACATACCCACCCCTACAAAGCATTTGACTTTTGTGATTAAACAATATATCCTCCTTTACAGAAATGTAATATTGACTTTAAAACTATCTCTAAAGCTTAGCAATACTACTTACTGTGCGTGGGGAAAAAACACAAATCACTAATGTAGTATTGGATCCTACAATTAAATTAATTTATAGAGGTTTTAATGCAATTAAGTTTTCTCCAGACTGTATCTCTAATGGTACTGGGATATTTTACTTAATATACTTTAAAACATAATTCACTTTCATTTTTGCAAAGTCATTTAAATATTATGAATATCACTTTTATACATATTTCCATGGTGACAATATGTTCGCAGTCTATTTAATTTACAGATGATGGGACCAAAATGAAAACTCTCCAAGGACCATAGATCTTTTCCACCACCACATTTCCCTACCAAGATATTAAGTGTATAAGTTATCTATACTTGCAAGAATGGACTCTTGAAACAGTAATAAATATCATAAATGATCTGATTGTGAAACTTAAAGAAAATTAAAATCCATAACAAAGAAAGCATAAGAGATACAAAGAGCCATATGAGAGTAACAACCCTATGTTTGGGGGTTCATAATTTAAGCTAATAAATTATTACAGGTGGAAATAAAAATGAACAAATCTTTTACATGGGCAAATTAAGGATACAATTAGAGAGCGTAAGTTATACATAAACTTTAAAACCTAAAATCAATTATTCCATAGAAATGCATAAGGAATTGTACACAGGATAGCAAAGGGTTTCTAAATACAGCAAGGAGACTCTGTAGTTATCACCCATAAATAAAGGTGTTCAGATAATTATTTTGAAGATTTTTAAAAATTTTTGTGTATATGTGTGTATGTGCATGCCTCTGGAGGTCAGAGAAATATTAGATTCTCTGGAGATAGAGCTGGAGCAGGTTGTGAGCCACATGAAATGGGAGAGGGGACTGAACCTGGGTCCTCTGCAAGAGCAGCAAGAACTCTTAATCCCTGCATCATCTCTCCAGCCCAAGTTAGATAATTCTCCATGCTCTCAAGCCCACATATAAATAATCTATACTAGAGGATATTTAACAATAAAGAGCTAACTAGTTTGAACCCTGAAAGAAAGACAAACAGAAAACTGGTCCAAAGCCTTTCAGCTGAGGAGATCCACTCCACTCGGATGTCATATTTCATTTCTCAGTTGAAAAAATAGTTGGCAAAAAAACAAAGTAGATGTAATGGTGAAAAGGATAAGTATAGTTCAGAACAACACAAAAATTTTAAAGGATAACAAGTATCACTGATTTCGGTGGCAATTAAGCAGAAATGAAAATCTAATATAAGGGAACAGGGAGATGGCTTAGCTGCTAACAAAGAATGCTTGCTACCTTTGCTGAGGATGGAAGTTGGGTTACCAGCACCCATGTGACCAGCTCACAATCCCTAGTAACTCAAGCTCCAGGGAATCTCATACCCGCTTATGGCCTCTGCAGGCATGTACACACACACACACACACATACACACAAAAAAATAAATAATTAACAAACAAATAAATATAAAAATCTTTAATAAACTTAATGTAAGCTGTATATTAAAGAGTCTTGTTTTCCCTTTGAGTATTTCCCAGTATCCCACGAATATGAAGGGTTCATCTTGAAAATGATTGTGGGACAAGTGAACAGCAGGATAGTCTTACCTGTTTTCCAGATGAACTGATTATCCTTTCTGCCTTCCAAAGGAGCTGCGTGGGACAGCAGGAGAGAAACCACTATAAAGAGCTTCCTCATGCTCCTCAGAACCCAGTGAGTGACAGCCAGATCACTCCTTGGAAACATTCTTCAGATTTTTCAGCGTCTTCACTTGCCTAATCCTGAAAACAAGAGAAAGACAGGTGAGTGCTACCACTGGGAAATCAGGGCATGCTTTGACTGCAAGTGACTTTCATGTGACCATGTAACAGATGCCCCCACTACATAGTATTTTATTCTTAAAAGTAATCATATTTGGAAGATGTCTCATATAGTTGCTTCCTTCTGTTCAGATGAATTCCCTGAGGGGCTCACAACTGAGGAGAGGAATGCCACACAGTGCTAAGACCCAAAGAGGGTGAGGAAGGAACATCATTAACAGCAGTGAGTGGAATGACTCCGGAGGAGGCCATATCTGAGCGAAAACAGAGGAAAACACACAAGGCAATATCTGAGAAGAGCCTTCGGGAAACATAAGGGCTTGAAGGAGTCAAGAAGGACATATCCGAGAGAATAGGGCACTGAAATCTGTTTATGTTAGTGTTCGGGGACTGGTAATTAAGTGTGTGGTTGCTTTGAAGGACATGAAGGGGAGGGAGGAACAGTTGCACTCCATGAACAGGAATCACTTCCTTGGAGATGAGATTTGGAATACAAGTTAGAGACCAAACTGCAAAGGGCCTTGAATGTCGGGAGGGAATTTGAAAGCAGCAAAGAACTTTTAGATACCTAAGGTTAGTGAGCATCATCAGTTACTAGTGAGTAGGGCTAGATAAGTTGGGGGTCAGGGTTATGAAACTGGTGAAATAGTTTAAGCAACTATGGATAAGTAAAACAATTAGGAGAGATTAGAGAAATAGAAGATAGAATGGGCAGAAAGCATTCAGTGGAGGATTGGATATGTCAGCTAAAAGAAAAACTCAAACAGAACAATAGATTATAAAATACAAATTCAAGAACAGTTGGCACCTATCACTAAGGAAGCAAAACCTTTTGAAACACAGCTTCGAAAGGAAAGATTCAAGTAAATATTTTAGGATATATGAAATCTTATGTACCTACCATATATACATGTAGAGTTATATTTGTTTATTGGATGTTTTTGCAATGATAGAGGCAGAACTCAGGGTCTCATGCATGCTAGGCAAATGTTACTCTAACTATACACTGCAACCCCAGTTACAGATAGAACTTTTCTAAACAAAAGAAAATTACACCTAGAGTGGAAGAGAATGGAAATAACCTTGATATTTGTAGCAGCGTAAATGAATGCAGACAGATTGTAAAATATATACAGCTTTAATGGGGAAATAGACTTACAGTACCACGGTTCCCATGGAGAACAGGAAGCAGAAAGGAAGGTTGGGCCCATGCCCAGCAGATTTATAGGTAAACATTAGCCCGAGGCAAACCTGCCCCCAATGGGCTGGGCTTAACCCTACAGATATTAGATTATGAAAACATATATACACACATACATATATACACATGTATATATGTAGAATTGTGTAGATGAATTAATATATATATATTATAGATAGATAACAAATAGATGATAGATTAGATAGATAGATGAAAGAGAAGATAGATAGATAGATAGATGATAGATAGATAGATAGATAGATAGATAGATAGATAGATAGATAGAT
>JABTXL010006377.1:925862-936857 GCA_025134845.1 Neodon shergylaensis
GATAGATAGATAGATAGATAGATAGATAGATAGATAGATAGATAGATAATGGGGTCACAGTGTGAAAAGTGGCCTGAATACTTTAGAAGTGTCACAGGTAAACATTAGTGCTCCTAATACCCAGCAAAGTTACTAAAGAATGGTGGTTACTTTGACAACCAATAAAAAAGAAATAGCTACTATAATCCTGCACAAATCCTTAGTTTGAATTCCTGAACTAGAGTAGAAAAGGTTAGGTGAGTATTAAGCATGCATGAATTCATTTCTCTGTGTTCCTTATTGTGTGTGTGACTCATTTCAGGCTCCTACTGTGACCTCCATACAACAGTGGACTTTAACCTGAACTGTGTGCTAAAATGAACCTTTCTCCTCTAAGTTGCCCCTTATAAGGGTATTTCTATTACAACACCGGAAATAAAACCAGGATACTACCTTCTGTTTGACTTGTTTCTTATAAGGAGCCATTGCTCTATTCCTACCCACTTGTAGAATTAATTTATGCAGTGCTCCTCATAACACTGGTGCTGCTGAACACTACCAAATAAAACAGACAAGATAGGAGGCATCTGAGGCAGACTCAGGCATTCCAAGAATATACCAAGGGTACCATAAAGCACAAATGAATAAAACTTGTCCTAGAGGGAGCCAAGCAATGAACTTTGAATACACAGCTCTGGTCACCTGCCTCAATCCTGGGATGAAGAAAGTGTTTTAAAAGACAACCCAAAGCTTTGCTTCAATCTTCTATATCACACACAAGTATTGAGAGGAGTAAAAGTGAAGAGTTCAGGCTGAAATAAAATGAGTCCACTTGTTCTCTGTTTATTCTCAAGAGTGGCCTGTTAGCAGATTTCATGGCTCCTTGGAGGCACTACTAGACTCAGCTCTAAAACTTCTGTCCTTGACAACTGAATTGAGCACACATCCTTGATGCCAAGAGCCAAAGATGTGATTCATCACAGCTGTGCCTTTGCTAAAGTTTGAGCATCATGGACTCTAAATTGGAGTTTGTTCTAAGGTCCCTAGGAGTTCATATGATATTTTTTTTAGTCAGAAAAAGATACCTTCTTCTCAAGTAGAAATATTTTGAAAATGTAGATTGTTCTGACTGAAAGTTCTTCTCCAGAATTCCAGTAGTCAGTGTCCTGGGTCATGTATATATATAAGCATGTTCTAACTGCTCCTTTGGTGAATATCACACACACACACACACATACACACACCAACATTGGGAGGCATGTTCTCCCTCGCACTCTGTTGATGGAACTTGAGAGAGCCATAAAGGCTCTTAGAGAGTAAGATGAGACAGAATTAAGCCACAGCTCTTGCTTCTGTCTCAACTTCCCAAGAACTGGGATTAAGAAACATGTGCCTTTCATGCCTCCATGTATCATGTTAAAATCTGTCTAGGCTTTTTTCTCAATAGACACTTCCAATGGAACCAGGCTATTCTTTCACTCAGAAAACAATATAATATTTTCTACAAACACATACACACAAATGAATGATTAATTGTATAATATAGATTTGATAAAAGACTTGTCTGGACATTTGTAGTAAGACATCATTTCCAATTACTCTGCTGAGAAAATAGAATAAGCTATGTTGCCCCATAAAATAATAACCCTTTCTATCTATGACTCTTACAAGGGTAAAAGATATACCTAGGTAAAAGCAAATGAGCTGAGTATTACACAATAAGGGGTTCTAAGTTTCATGTCAAATGGAGTTAAATAAAAATAATTTGTTTGGGGGTGACCTATGACTACAAAAGTTTAAAAAAAGGAATTAGCTAGAAAGACCAACTTTCTACTGAAGCCTTACCTTTTTATGACACAAAACTGTTGTAGGAGGCTGCTTGTTCATTTCCTGGCCACCCAGACTCCCAAAACAGCACACAGAAACTGTATTATTTAAATCACTGCTTGGCCAATCACTTAAGCATATTTCTAGCTAGCTTTTACATCTAGAATTAACCCATTTCCAGTATTTTATATTTTACCATGTGGCTATTGCTTACCAAGTAAAGTTCCAGCATCTGTCTCTGGTGGGACTACATGACTTCTCTCTGACTCCACCTTCCTTCTCCCAGCATTCAGTTTAGTTTGCCCTGCCTAGCTAAGTTCTGCTTTCCTATAGGCCCAAAGTAGTTTCTTTATTCATTAACCAAAAAAAAAAACAATACATAGAAGGACCTCCCACATCATTTCCCCTTTTCTGTTTAAAAAAAAAGGAAAGTTTTAACTTTAACACAGAAAAATTACAAGTAAAAAAAAGGTATAAAGCAAGAATTACAGTTATTGTTGTAAGAGGTGTGTGCTGCTTTTCATACTACCTGGCTCCCAGCCGCCCAGCTAGCTTATGCCCAAAATAATCACACAGAGATCTGTATTAATTAAAGTGCTGCCTGGCCCATTAGCTCTAGCCTCTTATTGGCTAACTCTCACATATTGATTCAACCCATTTCTAATGTTCTGTATGTCACCACGAGGCTGTGGCTTACTGGGAAAGATTCAGCATCTCTGACCTGGCAGCTTCATGGTGGGTAGCTCTCTGCCTGCCTTCTTCCTTCCAGAATTCTGCTCTGTCTACTCCACCCATCTAAGGGCTGCCCTATCAAAAGGCCACAGCAGCTTCTTTATTCAACCAATGAAAGCAACACATAAAAAGAAGACACTCCTACACCAAGTTATAATACTTATATCTACTTTATCTTTTATTATAACTAAGAAAAACTATAACTATATATTCTTCAACTCCATCAAAGACTCCAGAATGCTATAATATTACCTAAGTAAACAAGAAGTGCATTGTAAGAAACTTCCAAATCTCTAGAAGTGACAGAGACATCTCACTGCCTGGACAGTCACCCAAAGTTCTTTCCTACCACTGGGACATCCATCTTCAGCCTACAGGCTCATAGCATCCAGCACTTTTCTATAAAGCAGAAAATTTCAAAGACAGTTATGCCTATATTGGTAGTTTGTCAGTCACTTTCTTCTGTGTCCTGCAGAATGTCTAGCAGATTTTTTTTTCATGAAGCAGGAACCTTTAAGGACTATCTCACCTTCTTCAGGCAGCTTTAGCATTCATCTCTCTGTGAGTCCCACATGTCCAGCTCACACAGCATAATATCAAGCAACCCAGGCAAGAGCAGTTTCTTGCCTGAATGGCTAACCAACACCATAAGGATCTTCTTTGGTGCCCATCATTCTCTTGAAGTAATTGGTGCTGACAGGAGCAGATGTGTCTCATTGTCATGAAAAGTCCTAAGTTCTTAAAACATTTTAAATGCCATATTCTAAAGGTCTCTGAAAGATTTGAAGAATACCTACCTAACTGAAATATGTCTCTATATATCTAGAAAACCTAACTAACATGAGTACAAGGTTGCTGCATGTTTGTCTCTGGTGGTGTCCATGGCCTTTCTCTCTCAATTATGCCCTCTTTCTCCCAACATTCAGTTTAGTTTCACCTGCCTAGCTCTGTTCTGCCTTGCTTTGCTATAGACCCAAAGCAGTTTTTTATTCATTAACCAATAAAAGCAACACATAAACAGAAGGACCTCCCACACCACAAAACTGTCACACTCTAGGTGACTTTGTAGGATGCATTCTTATGCATCCATCATATGTAAAACTAGATGAAGTCACTCAAATGTGAACTAAAAGAAAGTGCACCTGTTCTCCTTAAAATGGCTGTAAATGGGAGATCAGAGAGAGATCACAATGAACTTGCGTTACAGTGAGACTATGGAGAAGCCACAATGATAAGCCAAGGATTCATCTTTCATTATTTGCAATTTTGCATCAATCTATGAATCTTACTTGGAAAAATATTATCTTAACACTGCTCAGTCTGAGCCTTCATCTCTGGGCACTGCTCACTTCTAAAACCCAATTCTGACTCTTCAGGGCCCACTGCTCTGAAGCCTCCCTCTGTGATTGCCTAGGGTGGGACTCTTTACTTAGAGTCTAACATCTCCAGGATGAATAGCTTTAAGAACCCCTATACTCCATGGTCAATATATGTCCTGACTATCACCAATGAACAAGGCATCATGGTAATAGGGATCATAGCATTAATTTGAAATGAGAACAAACTCCAAAGAAGACATTTAGTAATGTAGAGCACCATTCTGTACAGGATATGCAACAATCATATTCCTGGAAAGACCCACATGTTTTTGGTATTTCAATTCCTTTCCACCACACCTAATGATTTTGTTGTTTTTTTCCCCCAAGGAATCTTAAAAGTAGAGTACAGGAATCTGGCTTGTATGGAGGGCACCATGAGTCAAGAGGCATCATGTCACATATAACCAAGGTGGGACACTGCCAGGCTCATGGACCTTGCTGGATAAACTCTGAACACAGATTCATTGCCTTTTTCTCTCTCAAGTGTTTTAAATTCACCAAATTATTCTTTGGACAGCACTGGGAGTGATTGTTACACCTGTAACTTGAGAGTTCACTATGAACAAAATGAGGGAATAAAGAAGAGCAAGAGAATATGTTCCTCTGTTTGTATAACACAAATGAAAAGATGTTTTAACTGATAAAATATGCTATGCTGGAGACACCCATGATGATATGAATAATTTACATTATAAAGGTTGCTGAATTTCCAAATCAACTTATTTACTATATCTCTTAGCACCCAGGATATATTTGCAAGGAGAGCATGAAAATGTTGAATACTAAATAAGAAATACAGTTTCTCCTTTTTGTCTCAACTTTCTGATCACACAGAGGCCATTCAGCCTACAGAAAATGTGTGGGTCTTAGGCATTTCATTCTCCCAAGCTGTATTCTTATCATCAGAGTCCTTGAATATTTAAAAGGTACAAAACTTTGTTGTAGTAGGTGCGGCTGGGCTGCGTTCCCGGCACCCGGCCTCCCACATGGCTAGCTTATGCCCCGAAATAATTACAAAGAAACTGTATTCATTTAAATACTGCTTGGTCCATTAGCTCTAGCCTCTTATTGGCTAGCTCTTACATATTAATCTAACCCATTTCTAATAATCTGTGTAGCCCTCGAGTTGGCTTACCAGGGAAGATCTTAACCTGCATCTGTCTGGAGTAGGAGAATCATGGCGACTCCTTGACTCAGCTTCTTTCTCCCAGCATTCTCTTCTGTTTACTCCGCCTACCTAATTTTATGTCCTATTAGGGCTAAGCAGTTTTCTTTATTACTTAACCAATGAAACAACAGGTAGAAAGATAACCCTCCTCCATCAAAACTTAACCTAGAAATGGTTCCTGTTTACCTGCAGCCTGAAGGAACTGGGATGAGCAGGAGCCAAGCTTACTGTAGTTATATAATTCCACAAAGCACCATCTCATGCTCATGATGGAGGTGACTCAGCAAAGGTGGTTGATGAGTGAGGAATGAGGTCTCCTGTCATGTGCTCTACTCCACCTTC
This sequence comes from Neodon shergylaensis, assembly GCA_025134845.1. Classification (NCBI taxonomy): domain Eukaryota; kingdom Metazoa; phylum Chordata; class Mammalia; order Rodentia; family Cricetidae; genus Neodon; species Neodon shergylaensis. The sequence continues at coordinate 931,290 of JABTXL010006377.1, forward strand.
CATACTGTGGTCCTCTACACACAGCAGTGTCCTAAAAACACCATGGAAGAGCAACCCGTTCAGTCTTGTGCAATTTGACATGCATATGAACATTTCAAATGTGGATAGTAGCACTTCATTTTAGAGTTGAGGAAACCAAGGTGTGGGAAATGATTTGAGAAGTGAAGCTCATGGAAATAGTGAACTGTGAGAGACGTCATTGGTCTTCATTGAAAGGACAGAGGCAAGTATTGTCCTGAAGAAGCCATACAAGAATTCACCATAGCTGGGCGGTGGTGGCGCACACCTTTAATCCCAGCACTTGGGAGGCAGAGGCAGGTGGATCTCTGTGAGTTCGAGACCAGCCTGGTCTACAAGAGCTAGTTCCAGGACAGGCTCCAAAACCACAGAGAAACCCTGTCTCGAAAAAAAAAAAATTTAAAACAGCACTCTGGAGGCAGAGGCAGGTGGATCTCTGTGAGTTCGAGATTAGCCTGGTCTACAGAGCTAGTTCCAGGACAGGCTCCAAAGCCACAGAGAAAACCTGTCTCGAAAAACCAAAAAAAAAAAAAAAAGAATTCACCATAAATACAATGAAAGAATAAGAAAAATAGTTCCACTCTGTGTGCCATGAGTGAGAAAAGTGCCTTAGCTATGATAAAATTATGTTATGCTGGAGGAGTAAGACCAACATGAGCAATTCCTCATGCCCTTCAAAGCAAAGATCCTTCTGAACTTTATGGGTTCTCTCAGTGGCTTGTGCAAGGCAAACTCTCTATCATTTCATTGAATGTTCATAAAAAACATGATAAGCAATAATTCCCACTTTATTAGAATAATTATAAGGGTATTAAATAATTAATTCAAGATCATATCAGCAAGAAGATGTTTAATGAGCTGGGTCAGTAAAGAGTACCGGAACCATAGTCATCTGTGTTTACTGTCACTCCTGTGGATCCCGTTAGGTCACCCTCAACTCTTCAGAATCCTTAACTCTAAAGGAAAACAGTCATCTTTCTTCTAACCCTTGTGGAAGAAGTTAGAATAAAATAGCAAACAGAGTGTGCGTCAATATGGGTCTGCTAGACAGTGAGGGCTCACTGTGGAACTGCCTGTGATATGATTCACTTGCCCTGCTCAGCATTCAGAAGAGCCTTCCCTTCATCTTTGCATAAGGAACAACTGGCTTCATTAGTTGGGTGCTCAGTTTGTTCATTTTGAGATCGGGTTTCTCACGATAACCCAGGTTGACCAAAAACCACTACGTCGTCCAAGGTTGGCCTCCCGCACCCAGCATTCATCCTGCCTCAGCTTTCTGCTTTCCAAAATGCTAAGGAACATCAAACACCGTCTTGCCCTGCAGCAAATGCATAGAGATGAGTTTTCAGCCTCTCAGTCCTGCAAATATATATCTTTGAAGAGTTAAGAGCACTCTGTACCTAGCGTCCAATGAAAGATTCACACTGAGCCTTTGAAGGAGAAAACAGCTATCATCTCTTTTTCATGAGAGTGTGGCCTCTGGTCTAGAGTGACACATGCTTGGTAACATTCCCCTGACTTTTAACCACTGGCCTCTTCCATTGCGCACTGACTCTGCAGAGTACAGCTAGGCAATTTCTGCAGCTCACTGAAGAATCCTAATGATAGCAAGTCTGTGCATTTAATATATGAACATTTGCAAATCTATGTACAATAAATATAATTTTTACAAATGTGAACTTTCTGTAGCTCACTGAAGAATCCTAATAACAATATAAGTATGTAACATGTAGCTGTTTGTAATTAAATATGTATTATAAATATAGATATACACATATAAATGTATAGCAACTATTAATGTAAACACATATTAATAACTGAAAGAGTTTTGCATCATAGAAAAAAGCACAGAAAATCTGAAAAATATTTATATTAATGTATTACCTCTTTTTGTACAAACTCTTGCCAAAGTACATAGCAGAATTTTTTTAAAAAGATTGAAATGGGTTTTCTAACCAAAACTACAACTTAGTAGTAAATGAAGATATCACTGTAGTTTCAATTTCTCTCAGAACTATGTATTTTAATATCTGTCATATTTAAGAAAAGAAAATCATGTTGCCAGATATACTGGCGCTAACACAGCCATATGCCAGAACACAGTTCCGGCAAATGATTTATACACTGCAGGGTCAAAGGTATGGATACCACCCATGTTCAATAAAAAATACAGTTCCCTGAAAGAAAGGACAGGCCCTTGCAATTGGCTCTTTCCTACAAAATGTGGATGCCATCTTCAGACTGGAAAGATAGATGTCACACGCTGAGCATGAAGAAGGAGAACACAGAAGAATGCCAGGACTCTGCTTCTTTCTTCATCCAATCGAACTACTGTGTGAGACTGCCTACTTCTAAATTTTCTGCTCTGTAAGAAAACCCTGCTTGTGCTCTGGCATGCCTCTTTCTGCGTGCTTCCTCTAACATCAACTGAAGGTAAATCCTGAGTCCTACAGTGTCTGAGTTTTTTGGCACAATAAATTGTCATGTATAAACAACTCATGTGACAGTATCTCTACCACTTATGCAGACTGAAAAAAAATCCTTACATGTGGTTCAAGTGACAATATTGAAATATTCCACTAAATCTGAACACAGATGACCCTGGTTCCATGAAGATCAAGCTGACTTCATTTACCTACATCTTTGGGCACTTTTCTAAGGTGCTATTCCATGACATAAAGGGGTACTTACTTTAAGGTGATAACTACATACAAGGAAACCATAGGAACAGGATTGCTTTCCTTAATCAATTTGAGATCACAGAAAGGAGGAATTATTCCTGTAAGCTAGCTCACTTTTCCGTGAGAGAACAAACTGGTTAAGATAGCCAAAGTTAGTTAAATAAGAACATATTAAAGATGCAACCTTTTAGTTATTTCTACACCCTATATCATTGGGAGACTACCTTAAAATTATTCTTGTAGTTTTATAACCAACTGGCCACAGCCTTATGGAAAATCATAAACTCATCTCCTGATTTCATAGTCTCCCCCACTTTCTTCACTTGAGACAGGTTGTGAAACTTCCATGTTGGCTCCTTCTCTCTGGCATCCTCTTTTGGCCCACACCATTCACACTTCCTCCTCATTTTGACATTCCTATTTGCATGGCTCTGTCCTCAGATTCCTTCCCTTTCCCAGCTTTGCTTGCTGTTCAAGGGGATCTCATTTGGTCCCTCAGCTTTAAATAGCACATGTATTGATTCCTCTTTCTCCATATCCCTTCCTGTATCTCTGGCCATAACTTCTTCTTTGATCTGGTTCATACACCTACTACTACGCATGTCCAGATGGGCATCGGATAGCCAACTCTTATGTATTAACAGAAGCAGAATCCTTCATTCCTATGCAACTGTGGACCAGTTATAACTCATGATAAATGTGCCACAGGTCACAGGACCAGGACCAGCAGTCATCCTGACAGCCTCCCTGTCTCTCAGGTTTACAGGTCAATGCATGAGCAGATCTAGTTTTTAGTACACCAAAATGAAGCTTAGAAACTTTAGCAATGTCTTCGGGTTTAAGTCTCAATTCTCTCTTCCAAGCTTAGGAAAACCAATTTCATAGTTATACAACTCTGTACCCATGAGCTGACAAATTACTTGCTTTTTAAAAATAATCTTACTCTACCTTCCCCCAAATCAAAGCAATGGAAAAAGATGCACATTGCCTACTTTTTTTCTCAAGGTGAGGATACTACAAGGAAGGGAAACAATAATTTTAATCATTTAATAGAAGTAGCATAAAATAGTCACTAAGAAATATATTCTCCTGTTTTAGGAATTTAGGTTAATTAAACAATGAAAATAAATTTAATTTGAAAGCCTAAATTTTAAGAAAGAGTAAGAAAATGAATATAAATATTTCTGTATGTAGTTTAAGAAATAAAAGAGATATGTGAATATGTCTATTTTGTGATGTATCATGCTTGAAGAAGCACGGATAAATTTAATAATCACTTTGAATATATGTAGTTTACTATACATACGTGTATACAGGTTACAGAATGATTTATGTGGGCTTGTATTCAGTTGAACTAAAGGCTCTTATTAAAAAACAGGATTACTAGACTGCATAAATATGAGATAACTTCCTCTTTTCAAATGATGTTGACCTTTAAAATTAAAAAAATATTTAATTACTCATTAATTATTTTCTACAATGTAGATACTAAATATTTAATGCCAAGGCAATTATCTGGTTAAACTGTAAGTACAGCTTTGTGTTCTCCTGATTAATTATGCATCTAATGTTACAAAGGAAGCAATTGAAAAACGTGCCCACAGTTGACATCAAAATAATAACATGTTTATAAGCCTATGAATTCTCCAGCAGTCACTCCCATTATCTTTTATAAGCTTTCACTTCCTATGTCTCCGTGTTGACCATGAACAAGATGCTCACTAGACTCTGGAGACTTGGTGGGATCCTCTCCTATACTGTGTTTTTTTCACTTCCCCAAACAGCAGAGTCAAATCTCTTTATTTGGGAAGCACTCCAAATAAAGGGAAATTAAAAAGAAAGCCATAGGCTCTATTTTAATATTTTTTTATTGTAGAGAAAACACTCATCAAAGAAGACAGATTGTTTTCTTTTAAATAGCATCTTCAAAGTTGACCATGGTTAAGAGTATGAACATGTGTGAGGATGCCAGTTTAATTTTCCAATATTTTAAGATCAGCATGTGAAGTGTTAAGTATCACTATGGCATTTCCAGTGTGTTTTTTAGCAGAGTCTTCTCCACTGCCTTCCCTTGTATCCTCTACCCTCCCTGTTTCCTTTCTATTTTTACACAACACATATCCTTTTGACACACACCCCCAACACCTCTTTTGACTCTCTTTTGGTCTTCTTTATACTTTCTTGGGTTTTGTACACATTTACACATGTTTATAGGCTTACACATATACATTATATGTGATGTATAGATTTTTATTATAGTTTTTGAGATTATAATTAATAATATCTGCCCTTCACTTTCTTCACTTCACTTGACTCCCTCCTATGTTTCCCCCTCTCGCTTTCAAAATCATGACTTCTTTTTCTTTAATTGTTGTTACACACACACACACTTTCCTAAACACATAAATACAAATGCTCAATCTGCTTAATGTTACCTGGGGTACATGTGTGATTTTTGTCTTCAGGGCTGGCATTTGGTACTGGATAACCAATTGGTGTGTTCTTCCCTGAGAAAGACTATTTCTCCTGCTCTCAGCACTCTTTAGTTCACTGTAATTGTTTATCTAGGTTTGAGGAAATCCTGAGATTTCCACTTTCAACATTAGTGTGTCTATTGTTGGCATTCTTTCTCAGGTCAGGTCATGAATGGGAAAAATGAGGAGCCTTTAATAGTGAAAGTAGAGGGAATTAAATACAGAAGAAGGAAGGAGGAGGATAAAACAACAATAAGGATGTCAAAAATTCACAAGGAATAATACCCCTAAATATCTACCTAAAATACCCATAATGCATGTAACTCTCACTCTCTCTGTCTCTCTCTGTCTCTCTCTCTCTCTCTCTCTCTCTCTCTCTCTCTCTCTCTCTCTCT
>JABTXL010006377.1:936867-976571 GCA_025134845.1 Neodon shergylaensis
CTCTCTCTCTCTCTCTCTCTCTCTCTCTCTCTCTCTCTCTCTCTCTCCCCGTGTGTGTGTAGCTTAAACAAAATATTCCCAGCTTCACTGGCAATGTCTTCTTCCCAGGATCCATAGATTAGCACCCCCCAATCAAGCATGAGAAGCCTTCATTCGAGTTGCTGGTCAGGGCTGTCTAAGCATCTTCTAAAAGCTATAAGCTATTGCTGTTCCCATTGGTTTTCCTCAAGGGTGGAAGGCAAGTCCCATGCAGTAAGGATGCAAAATATAGAAGACCAATGCTGGATCTGACCTGAAAATCTCCTCTCTGAGGATGAGTTTGCATGGTACCAGAAGGTGCCATGGAAGCTTCCAAGGAAGAGAAGCAATCTATAGTCCTACTAAGCTATAATTCCTATAAACCACAATAGTCACCATGGCACCATAACCCTAAGGGTGTAGGAGTAGCATACATACCTTGGTGATAACCAACAGCTCTCTAATTGGACTTAAAGCTCATTCAGCAACAGGGAAGCCATGCCGAATATTGGAAATCTAATTAACTACTTGGGGTTAGTGATGTGTCAGACATTTGAGGAGCACCTACAGTGTCCCTTTACTAAATCAGCACAATTCCTAACTGCATTCTAAATATTTATGCTTATTCCCATTGATAAGTGAAATTTGTTGTTGGTTGTTTTTGCTCTTCAGCTCTTTGTGGGGACCTGTCACTCAGCTTGCAAATAAATACACGGGGCTTATCATTACTTATGAATACCTGCCCTTCGGTTGGCTTGTTTCTAGCCAACTTTTCTTAAATTATCCCATCTATCTTTTGCCTCTGGTCTTTTATCTTTCTCTATTCTATATATCTTTCTTTACTTCTTCCTCCATTGTTGGTTGTGTAGCTGGGTGACTGGCCTTGATGAATGCCTCTCCTTCTTCTCTTGCTTCCCAATCCTTCTTTTTCTCCTTCTATTTATTCTCTCCGTTTTCCAGCCCTACTTATTATTTCTTTTGCCTTGCTATTGGCCATTCAGCTCTTTATTAGGCCAATCAGGTGTTTTGCAAAAGCAAAACAACACAGCTTTACAGAGTTAAACAAATGCAACATAAAAAATGTAACACAACTTTGTACCATTAAAAAATGTTCCACATCAAAAATCAAATTTAGCACAACTATAAATAATACTCCACAAAATTAGTTCTCACACCTAATCAAGGAAACTTCCCTTTGCAATAAATAGTGAGTATTACAGAAAACCACAACTTATCAGAGTAAAGAGCTATAGAACCAAGCCCAAACTGATATACGTACAACACAACCCCTGCACTGAAGGCTCAGGGAGCAATGCAGAAGAGGGAGCAGAATGATTTGTAGGAGCTGGTGGCACAGGGAGTTTACTTTGAGATTGTATCTCCTAGGAATGTTAGAGAAACTACACTCATGAAGTCTTACCAACATGGCATGTGGATATTCTAAACAAATACATGCTCCTGAATACAATTATTATGAAGTACATTTATCATCTTCCTACCTTAAAACCACTCATATGTATATCTAATCAATATTATCCACTTCCCATTTCAAAGGCAGAGGCAGAAATCATTGACACTAAATAGAAGGCACTCCTTCTTACCATGCCTCGCTACTAATATATGTCTGTGAAAATAAGCAGATATTTTTGAATATTAAATATCTATGGTTATAATATGATAGTTCTATACGGGCATATAAAACACAGTGATCAAACCAGGGCAATCTGCATTTTTATCTCCTTAACTATTTATCATTTCTCAGTGTTACTAAACTTCCAACTCTTCCTGTCTAGTTGTTCTAACAGAAACAATAAATTACTGTGAATTATAGTCACCCAACTGGGGTGTGTATCTCAATAAATTACTCCTCTTGTCAAACTGTATCTTGATACCCATTATCCCACATCTCTGTGTGCCCCCTCCCTGTGTCTGTCTGTCCTTTCAAAGACCACTTTTCATGGTCTGCTTTTATGAAATCAAATTTATTAAATTATCTCTGTGGCTGAAAGCATGCTATATTTTTCTCTATCTGGCTAATTTCAACATGATCCAATACTTTTCAATTCCATCCATGTTTTAGCAAACAACAAGATTTCATTCCTTTTTGTGACTTAATGCCATTTTTTAACAAACCCAATCAGCCTCAAGATAATTGTCACACAGTACATTTCAACTACCATTGCCCTGGCATGGTATAAATAAACCACATCTCCTTTTTTATCTGCCCATTGATACACCTCCGGTGATTCCATATGTGAGCTATTGTGGAAGAAGCTGTGGAGGCAAGGCACCAAAAATGGGAATGCAGGCATCTCTTTGGCATCCTCTTTCTACTTCCCATGGATGTATACCCAGGGAATAGACTGGGTCCACTTATGTTATTTCTGGTTTTGGTTGTCTGAGGTGTCTGTTTGCATAATGACTGTCTTGATTTATATTCCCACAAATAGTGCAAACGAATACTTTTAAAATAATAAACTGTCCAAGCTACCAAAACCAATTTTTAAAAAAGTGTTTTCTCTTCTTTCTTTTTGAGAAAGACAAAAGTTCACTGGATAACCTGGCAATTTGCCATTGGAAATTTTACATGTGGAAGTTTAATTACAAACTTAGATAAGTGGATTATAATGAAAGATATCTCTAGTGAGGGAGCCTAGACAGATGCATCGTAAATGTATTAAAGAAAACACTAGAGAGAGAACTTCCACCAGCAGAGAGATTTTAATTAAACAGCAATAGGATGGATCTCTTCTGTGAAATGATTTTACTGTTACCCACAGTTCATTAAAACTATTTATGGTAGTCTTTAAAACTATTCCACTCTGCGAAGGATGTCTAAGCCTGTCAGTCTCCATTATAAGGGCAGAAACCGTGGGTGCGAGTAAAGAAGGCTCATTGGATAACTGTAGGGTGAAAATACATTTCTTAACATGCTGGTCTTGGAAAACACACAAGACAGAGTTCTGAACTGTGCGTAGATCCAAGCCCTTCCAAGAAGCCGAAGGATCCAACCCTTACCACTAAGGAGCCAACTAAAAGTGCAGGGTCCCTTAGACACAGCCAGAGGAGGGCATGTCTGCTACCTTGCTACTTACATGGGCTAGCTAACTTATTTGAGGTATTAGCCTGTTAAAGGCATACATTTCTGAAAGCCCTACCAATATTCCTGTGACCTCCGAAGTGTCCAAACAAGAATTTATGATACAATGTAAAAGCTAAACTTGTTCTCCATTTTACATGCCTGGATTAGACCCAGCATCTAGTCTCAGTGAGTACGTGGTAAATATTAAATATGTGAAGAAACGAATGAAGAAATCAGTAGAACCAAGCGCATTCTGTTCTAAAGAATGACTTGTGATTATATAAAATACCATAAAATAAAATATTATTATCAAATAACACATAAACACGCACATGTGTGTGCAATAATATATCTATATGCATATATACACATATAATATACACATAATAGAAGAATGGCTGGAGAGAGAGAGTAGCATAGCAGCTAAGAGTATTTGTTGTTCTTCAAGAGCACCTGGTGTGGTTCCCAACACAGTTCGCAGCAACCTAACCCTGGAGTTCCAAAGAATCTGATGCCCTTTTTTGGCCTCTGTAGACTCTGCACCCATTCTCTCACACAAACATAAACATAAATAAAAAATAATAAAAATAAATCTTTTACTACAAGCCAGGAGGTGGTGGCGCATGCCTTTAATACCAGTACTCAGAAGGCAGAGGCAAGGGGATCTTTGAGAGTTCAAAGCCAACCTGGTCTACAACGTGAGTTCCAGGACAGCCAGGGCTATACAGTGAAACCCTGTCTTGAAAATCAGTATCACAAAAATAAAAAATAAGGGCCGGGCAATGGTGGCGCACGCCTTTAATCCCAGCACTCGGGAGGCAGAGGCAGGCGGATCTCTGTGAGTTCGAGACCAGCCTGGTCTACAGAGCTAGTTCCAGGACAGGCTCCAAAACCACAGAGAAACCCTGTCTCGAAAAACCAAAAAAAATAAATAAATAAATAAAAAATAAAAAAATAAAAAAAAATAAAAAATAAGTAAATTAATATGTAAATATTTCAAAAATTAACTAATAATGTATAAAAAGATTTAGTCTAAGAAAAGCAAAGACTCAAACACTTATGGACAATGAATTCTCAATTGTAGATCTCTAGTATTGCATAATTCTATTTCGTCATATGCCTACCTTCTTTATTCACCCCCCCAAAAAACACTACAATTTGTATAATAAACATTTTCCAGGCTGTCACTAATTATAAATCCAAGTGAGCATTGATAGACACATTTTTGTAGGATACCTAGAGTCAAAGAGGACCCTTTATTCAGGCACAGTGGCACATCCCTGAAATCTCAGCCCTGGAGAAGCTACAGGGTTAAGTCCAGTCTCGGGCACATGCTGAGACCTTGTCTCAGAATGCTAATGCTAACAGGTGGTCTAGAGCTCAGAGCTTGGGTGCTTATCTGACATGCAAAAGGCCCTGTGTTTGAGCCCCATCACCATAGAAAACACCAAGGACAGCTTTCTAAGGTGACATGACACACAGAGGACCAGCGCGCTGATGCTTTAATACGGGACAGGGGGTGACACATGGATGCTTTGATAAGAAAACTGTAATTCGTGATTAAGGAAAGCTCTTACAGGGAACTAAATGAGTTTCATTTGCTGGGCTCGTCATCTGGAATGTCACATACCTTGTAATTTCTACAAATAGTACCCCGTTTTTATTTTCAGTCAGGAGTGGCATTCAGAAGCTTCAAAGGACCTATGGGCCCTTTAAAATACCATTTTAATAGAATCCTTTTTCGATGAAAGTTCAAAATATAACTTCCCACAGAACTGAATTTTTTACTGGAGCAGAGGACTAGACATTAACATCAACACAGACGTGACCTCTGTCAGTTGGGGGGTGAGAAATACCACTCGGAAATCTGAAGGTCAGAGAGAGAGATGTCTGTTAGAACAAAGAAGTCATGAAGAGGCAGGAGAGGTATATCAGAGATGTGTTATATGTATTAAAATAAAAAATGACAGCCTCTAAATGCATCAGCACAAATACAAGGTGAAGTCATGAAGCCTGGGCAGCGGACTAGAACAGACCAGGCCCTCCCACAGATGACTGTAAAAGAAGCCTACTTTTCCCATGGTGGCTGCCCCGCTAGACAAGTGGCAGTCACACCAGGTCCACAGGTGTCGCGAATCCTTTAGGGAAACCAGATACACAGCTCACCATCCAAGCAGATCAAATTACACTTGCATGGGATTATATATTTATGAGACAAAAACCAACACAATATGTCACCCTGTGGGCCAAATGTCACTTTTTTTGTGTGGTCACAGCTGCGCTTTGATCCTGCAGCTGCTTTCAAAATGCTTGTCATTGGTCACGGTGTGGGGGTTCTGAGTTGGCTCAGTCAAGGTGGGAGGGGAACTGAGATTCCAGGCTGAAGTTCACACTAGAGAAGAGAGGCTTTAAAGAGAGACACTTGGGTCCCTCCCTAGTTCTATTAGTTTATCACCTTTGCTCATTTGCATAATTAGTGTGTTTAACAAGTATGCAGGAGGTCAACTTGAAGCTGGCCTCTAAAGTAGAGAGAAGACACAAATACTGCAGTCCTACACATCACAGAGAGCTCTGCCAGGCCTGGGATGGGAAGGGATCTTACAGCCACCATCCCATAAAACCCCAGAGGCTCTTCTCTCTCCAAAGTTCAGGATCTTGGTGCTAGGGAACTAGCCCAGGGTTTAAGAGCACTTGATGCTCTGCCAGAGGACCCATGTTTGGTTCCTTGCACCTACACCAAGTGCCTCACAACAACCTGTAACTCTGGCCCAGGAGATCTGACACCTTCTTCTGGCTTCCTCCATGTTCACATACCCGTACACTACACCACACACACACAGACACACACACACAGACACACACACACACAGACACACAAACACACACACACAGACACACACACAAACACACACACAGACACACACACAGATACACACACAGACACACACACAGATACACACACAGACACACAGACACACAAAGACACACACACAGACACACAAACAGACACACACACAGACACACACACACACAAACACACACACACACACACACACACACACTGTAATAGAGAAGAGACTGAGACAATGGAACAGCATTCTGGAACCAACTTGTCTAATTTCCTTCACTTAAGTAAAGGACCCATTAAAGTGGCTCACACCTACATTTACATATCTTCTGACCTTCATCTCATAGTTTTCTAAAACTCATAAGAAGCCTGTAGAGAGGGTAGGGAAAGATTACATTTCGCCTTGCCTCATGTTTGGCCAGCTGTAGACATTTGCTGTCCTGTATTAATTTGATTCCTAATTTCTTTTGGAACACATAGAAGACAAAGACGTCAGTGCTGAGGAACAGGCTGACATGCTCTAACTAACATGCAACATGATATTAAAAAAACTAAAATGGGGTCCAGCAAGATAGTTCAGTGGGTAAAGCTGCTTCCCACTAAGACTGACAACCTGATTCCATCCCTAGGAGTCGTCACATGGTGGCAAGAGAGAGCCAGCTCCTACCCAGTGTTCTCTACCTCCATACGTGCATCATGGATGGATGCCTGTCCACACACATGCATGTAATTTTTAAAATTGCTGTAGAACAACTGTCACAGAGAAGGAGCAGTCTTGTGAGAAGAGAACCATTTTTAAGAGATGTGAGCTTGCGGTAATGCCACATTCCCGATAGTCATTTCTTTTCTCAACAATTTCCCATATGTGCCAGTGTTGTTGTAATCCTTCTACCTCTCTTCCCCAGAGCAAGTCTCCTGGCATCTTCTGACTCCCATCACAATTAAGAGATGAAGGTGGATGTTCAGTGTGGAGATATGAGAGGACACTGAAAGCTCTAACCGGGGCAAGGAAGGACCAAGAAATTGAAAAGGAGCTCCGTATCCCAAGCTTCTCTGGTCTCCTTCGCAGCCAGGAGACATTTCCAATGACAGAGAACCCTCATTGTCTCACAACACAGCCGCTTCCTCTTTTAGGTAGCCTAAATACCTTAGCATGCTCATCTCTATTTCTCCTCTGGTTCTTGTCATCCAAATCACTTGGTTTTATCTCCTCCTCTAGAGTTAAAGCAAAATTATAACTTGTATTTATCATGACAAACTCCCAAATTTGCCTTTTCTAGGATGCATGTACCCATCCATCTTTAACCATTTCCCATTAATCAATGTGTCTAGCTTTCATCTAAGTCACCTTTCCCCAGGCCTGTCCCCAGTGGGTGAAGAGGTTGCTGAAGTATCAAGTGGTGAAATCTGAGAGCCCCTCAGTGAAAGGGTGTTTGTCACTGGAGTGGCAATTATGCCAGAAATAATCCTAAGTATTAAAAAACTGTCCACACCAGTGTTCATATCAGGGTTAATTATAAATGTTAATTAGAAACATAGTAATGTTAATTATAGAGGCAGTAACTTAGAAGCCTATTATAGGAAAATGATTAACTTGATTATTATTGTCTCAATGAAGTACAAGTAGCCATACTCTTCCATTACAAAGAGAGTAAAAGATATCTTAAAATGTGTATAGAATGGATTGAAATTAACCCTCAATTTTGCATTGTATTTGACTAGAAATTAAGAAAACCTATACATACGATTATTGGAGGTATCATATAGAAAAATAGGATGAGCATTTGAGATATTGCTATTTTTCAACTCATATATAAGATAGCTAGGGTGATAGATCAGTTAGTAAAAATCATGCCGCGCAAGTACCAGGATCTGAGTTCAAATCTCTAGAACCGGTAAAAAGCAGCAAGGCACAGTGGCGCTTCTTTCTCACCCCAGTGATGATGAGATGAAAGACAGAGACAGAGGGATTGTGGGTCTCTCGAAGCTCCTTAGCTAGTCAGCCTCGTCTAGGTTGGTGAAGTTCCAGTCCAATGAGACACCCTGCCACAGGCAACAGAGGAAGGCACCTGAGGCTGTTTCCTGATTTCTGTATGCAAACATACATATAGATGTGTATTGACACACAATCAACCACACAAACACACAGAAAGATTACTTATTTAGAGTAATCAGAACAAAAGGAGTAAAGAAAACTAAATGAATGGCAAGTTATGCCCACCTGTGCAAGGGTGGCTTGAACTGTTGGGGAGCTATTGACTGACCCCTGATTGGATTTGAAGTCTACTTACACAGGAAGACGGGGAAAGCCCCACACCTAGAACTATGAGCCTGGGTAATAATCCAGGTCTGAGAAGTAGTAGGTCCATCTGGGGATCTTATTACTGATGGCTAATTAACCTAGCATAGTCACAAACTGCCTTCTAAATACTTATGCTCATACGCATCAACAAAGGCAGCTCCAGGCCTTCATTCCCCAAGCCACTTCTTAGAGCCAGTAGTGGTAAATGCCGAGACTCACAGCTATCCCAGGATGCAGAGAATAAGCAATGGATATGGGTTAGTCCCTAAGCAAGTCATCTCTATCACTCCCTGTAGAGCTCAGGAGACATTATAGAAGAGCGCTTAAGAAGTGTGTAGGAGCCCGAGAAAACAAAGGGCTATAGACTGCCATTTTTAGACTCTATATAACCATTGCAATTATTAACTCAATGCTGTAGTTATCTCACTGGACCGTCACGAAACTGGACTTATCAACAATGAATCAAGGAGGGCACAGGAGGCTCACAGGACGCTTTGCCACTGAACTACCAACTGTCACGACTCTAGGAGAGTGGGAATCACTGCCTTTAGTTGGATACCTTCAGTTGAGGCCAGCAGGTTCCCACAGTCTCACAAATGGCTCTGGTCCATCTCAGTGGGTCTCAAAACAATTCAGACATGAATATGGGAGAGAAAGTTGTGTGGGAGGGAGATAATAAGAGGTGGTAGAGAGGCAGGGGGCTACAGCAACCCTCATCTTGTATACATGTGTGAAACTCTCTAAAAGCAGATTTGATTAATAAATAATTAGACGAATGAGTAAAGCAATGAATTACAGAAGCAGAGGCAATGCAGTGTGCCCCACATCCAATGCAGCACGATTTGAGCATGCATTGGGGTCTTAAGAAAATATCTGTTTGAAGAAGCCATCAGAGCAATGTCATTTCCCTGACTGCAGATTCTGGCAATTTGTCAGTGAAACCATGTTTTCTCCGGGAAGGAAAATAATCTTGCCGAAAAGAAACCTTAATGATGACTTTAAAAATAGTGTGTTTCCCTTAGTAGCCATTCGTCCCCAAGTAGCGAAGAGGGGCCGTGCTTTTCTTCCTGTCTTGTGCTCCACAAAGCTCATCTAGACAGGGAGTCATAGTCAACTTTTAATAGAAATGCCTGAAGCGAGCCAGGAAGCAGACCCTGGGGTTTCATGGTCTCTGGTAAATAATCAAGGCTTATTGTGGGATACTTTCCTGTCTTTTATAATAAAAATTGAAACGAATGTAAATGATGTGCCGCTTTCTAGAAGGTGTTTTCAGTTTGCTTTCTTTTCCTTTCAATTACCATGGGTTCCATAAAGAAAGACTTAAAGCCAAACAGAGATAGTAGCCTAGTCCTCTCCACTTTGCTTCCTCAATTCACAGGGTTCTGCCAAACATGGGACCCTCTTCCAGTTCCCCAGACCAACCAAAGCCTGTTGTGCTAGCTTTTCCTAATGTCCTTTGCTACAATTGACTGTATTCAACGAGCAGATGACAAAGCCTATCACGATGATAATCCCCACTGCAGTTGCCTGAGCCTTCTGATACTGTCAACACCTAATATAGAATTAATCATGTGTTATTATTCATGAGCAACACAAGGAATAAACCCCATGGTCCTGTCTTCCCGTTTAACACTGTGTTCCACAGCAAACATTCACATCACAAAATATTTAACAATTTACAGAATACAGAAGCAAAGCAGAGAGCTGGGCTTGGATGCAAACATGAGGGAAGATGCATGGCTTCTCTTTTGATGATGTTCCTTAAGCCCATGACAATGACTGGGCATATAATAAGTGAAGATTTCATTAACAAAATAACCTGTGCATGTGCTAACGTCTCCTTCCTGTAATGACCACAAAGAAATGCCCGTGTGCCAGTTTCATCCTGTTAGTGTGTTAAACACTAACCAAAAGCAATGTAGGGAAGACAGGGTTTAATTGACTTACATTTGCAGACCACAGGCCACCAATGAGGGTGGTCAAGGCACAGACACCAGGCAAGAACTTGAAAAGTGACACCCTGCTATTCCATACATCATTACCACTGACCAGGGAACTGACTACAGGGCCAACGAAGCTGCGCAGTGGAATTGTGATTGCTGCCTCATAGACGAGATTATGCTCAGCTAGATTTGTATCTAGTTCAGGACCACATGCTTAGCGAATGGTGCCACTCCCATTGGTCTGAGCTCTTCCACATCGATTAACAATCAAGGCAATCTCCCACAGACATGCCCAAAGGCCAGTGTGATCCAGGCAATTCTTCAATTGATGCTCTTTTCTCCAATTACTCTAGGCCATGTCAAGTAAAGAGCTAGAGCTAACCAAGACTATCTGAAATTCAGGGAGGTTTCAGTCAAGACTTGAGCAAAAGAAAAAAAAATAATATAATATCAAGCAAACAAATGGAATGAACTAGTGTACCGAGACTGGAGTCTTAGACATTGATGGAAGCCATATGAACAGAACCAATGAATGTGTTTATGATTCTGATTTTACCAAATAAACAACGGATTTGAAAAATCTGGTCCACTGTGCTGATAGGTAAATCCACAAAGTAGAAACTGGGCAGGTTCTCCAAGTAAGACAATGTGGTACAGGGAAAGCCTACAGTCTGCCCATATTAACATGGAAAAGGAAAGTTTTGATGCTGAAACTACTCTTGTACTCTTGTATAATGCTCCCTTCTACTTGATTGCCTTATGCGCACCTCTGCGACTTTCAAGTGCCAGTATAAGTTTTCCCTCACCTACAGGGTCCTTTACAATCTCATTTTAATAGTTATTCACTCCCCCAAAATATTTAGGATACCAAATAGCATGCTGTAATCATCTCTCTCCCATATGTTACACTGTAAGGTTAATGAATGAAAATTCTTTATTATTTTTTAGTATTTCTAGCCAGTCCTTGGCATAGAAAGACTTTATTCTTGGTATATATTCTATGTCTAAAGTTAAAAAAAAAATGACCTGATAGGAAGTAGAGGGCTATATACATACTAAAATATTAGTAATATCTTGAGTTGATTTATGGAATAGGATTCTGCCACATTCATAAGCAAAAATAGAGGTGTGTAATGGAAAACTGTATATTTTACATATGGGAAGCAGGGAGTTATGGGTGACAAAAGACCAGATGGTAGTAGCCAGTCTTGAAGGTAGGCTCTGACAATTCTTAACACCTAAAACCCAGTATATCGTAACTCCTTCCCACACTGAATATAAAATTATCAAAAATAGGGGCTAGAGAAGTGTATCAAAAGTCAAGAATACTTGATGCTCTTGCAGCGGATCAGGGTTCATTTCCCAGGACTCATATGGTGGCTCACAACCATGAGTACCTCCAATCCCAAGGGACCCACTGCCCTCTCCCAACTTTCATAGGCACCAGGCATACATGTAGTGAATATATGTGCATGCAGGCAAAACATTCACACACATAAACCGAAATTTAAAAATCTCAAAATTATTTTTTAAAATTGTCAAAATGTAACTTCTTAGGCCCAGCCCTAGCTGATGTCTGGACTAAAATCTAGGGACAGGTGTTATACTCAATGATCCAGCTCAGCTGCTCCCAGACATCTGACCTACAGAGACAAGGGGAAATGTCTACTTCTCTTTTAAACTGTAAAATGTTGGAGTGACTTGTT
The DNA here is from genome assembly GCA_025134845.1 of Neodon shergylaensis. Taxonomy (NCBI): domain Eukaryota; kingdom Metazoa; phylum Chordata; class Mammalia; order Rodentia; family Cricetidae; genus Neodon; species Neodon shergylaensis. The sequence continues at coordinate 948,767 of JABTXL010006377.1, forward strand.
GCCCAGCAGTAAATGCCTAGCACTTGCTCTATATCTCTACTTCTCCTCAGGAAACAGAAGACGAGAAGAAGGTGGAGTCAGTAAGAGTTGGCTGCCACTGTGTACACTCTTTATTCTCATGGACTGAAGACTCACGAGTAAAGCACAACAGATTGAAACATAAGAGAATGAAATCTAAGACTCTCTTCTGCCCTCTGCCCGGCTTCGCCCTGGCTCACCCTGGCTCACCCTGGCTCTGGGAAATTTCCTTCACCCTTCTCATATGCTGTGTCCTCTCCTGCATAATGAGTGCATAGTACCAAAAAGATGGTTCCAAATGAGATAAAATCACTAAAGCACTCAAGCTTGGGTCTGACATAGATAGTAGATGCCTAAATGAGTATCTAATGAACAGCTCAAAGGGGAGTCAGGTTAAGTGGAAGTGGAAGCAATTTCTATACAAAATAAACTACAAAACAATGAGACTCTAAAATAAAATGTTTTGACTCATTAAAAATACCTTGATGCCTAGTCATACTCCCTACATGTGACAAAACAGCCTCATCTCATTTCTCTAGAAAATTTATTCTATCCTCTCATGGTTGACCTTAACTGTTAACTTGACACAGCCTAGAATCATCTGAGAAAAAAAAAATCAATTAAGTAATAGTCTAGATAAGGTTGGGCTGTAAATATGTCTGTTGGAGGTTGCTTTAATTGCTAATTGATGTAGAAGAACAATGCCCACTGTGGGTGGCACCATTCCCTGTACAGGTAATTCTGAACTGTCTAAGAATGGAAGCTGAGTAGAGACTGGCATGCAGCATTTCTTCATGGCTTGTGCTTCAAGTTTCTGCTTGAGTTCCTGTCCTGACTTCCCTCAGTGATGGACTGCACACCATGTAAGCAAGCTGAATTAAACTCTTTACCCCACAAAGTTGTGTTTGGTCACATTGTTCTATCACGGCAGCAAAAAGGAAAGTAACTAACCATACCATAAGAACCTAATAAAAGACAAATTAATTCTCTCAAAATTTTAGTGACTGCCTGCTGTAAAATTATTATTCTCCAGTCTAAGAGTAGAGCAGTCCACAACGGGGCTCTCAACAGATAGAGGTGGGCTGTGCAGCCATCATGTGAAAAGTATTCTAGGTAGAAGAAATAAGTCCCAATGTCCTAAGAAAATATAGAGGGAAACATCCCAGGAGAATTTCAGAGCAGATAAACACTTATGTGGTTTTAGAACCTACTATGTGGAGGAGCTACTGAATACTTTTATCAGTAAGAGGGCATTGTGAGAAATTATTTTCATCACACTGTGTAATATAATATAGTATGGGGGAGGTGATATAAAAATTAGAATGAAGAAAGGGTCTTTCAAATTCTGGAAATGTACTGAAAGCAGTGGAAAGTGCTTTGTTGATGGCCTAAATATGAGTAAAACATAAGAATCAAGAATGACTCCATTTTGGAGATGAGAAATTTATCGAATGGAATTGCTGCTAACAGACAGGGATCTCTAATGGACAGACTGATCTTGTGACATTGCAGCACAATGTCATCTACAGAGTTCACCACTTGAGAAGTTCAGAATCACAGTATCAAAAGAAAATCATCAATTTCTAAGCAAGGTTATGATTTAGCGTTGCATGGCATTCATAGCTATTTGGGTTGCATGAGGCCCAAAAGTTGAATATACCTGCAAGGTGAAACAGTGATGTGGGGTAGCGGGGCTACTGGAGTTCAGTTCGGAATATTAAGACTGAAATGATTATTGGGGGTTGGTGTGCTATTTAGCTTCATCTGTCAGCTTGAGCCAGCCTAGAATCTTCTGAGGGATTCAACTGAGAGATTAGCCTGTCACTATGTCTGGGAGGGGTTGTCTTGATTGATGATAGATGTAAGTAGAGTCTAGTCCACTGTGGGTGAAACCACTCCTAGGCAGCTAAGCCTGGGGTGTACCGATGACATCTATCTAGAGAAAAAGGCAGGGGAGAAACAGAGTATGCCAGTTAGCAAGCAGAATCCTCCATGATTGCTGCTGTAATGCTTAGTTCTAAGTGAGTTTCCAGGTAATACAAGCATCAATAAATCGTGCTCCATCTCCTCACAGCTCTCTTCTTTTGCATTCTCCCTCATTCCACCTTGCAAGCCTCACAAGCTACCACCCCAGATTCATCAGCTAAATCATTCATGCTTTTCTCCACTACTCCCTAGTGTCAAACTGGACAAACCAATTCTTCCAATACCAAATTCTGGGATGATTAATCTATCTTGTTGTTCTTCATAACTCAGAAATTGCACTGTTTCAAATGAACACAGAAACACCCATGGCTGCAGATATGTGTATAGAGCATATTTTGGATTCCACCTACATGAGGGGCCAACCATTCCTTAATAGCTGTACTTGCTATCTAATGGACGACATCATCCCTCATCTTTTTTGGTGACTGTCACTTACTTACTCTGAACCCACAGCTAGAAACTTTGTAAGTTTTCTCGTTTCTTCCTTCATTCCATCCTTCCATTGATTTCTTTATCTCCTTCTTTCTTCCTCTCTTTCTTTCTTCTTTTTTTTTTTTTTGTTATAGTGCTGAATATTGAGCCCAGGTCTCAATCATGGTAGGCAAAGGCTCTCTCATTGAGCTACATCCCCATTATCTGCTTGTTGTCATGCTATCTATTCATGCTTCAGCTGAAGTGAGTTGTTTTGGATTTTCTTTGAATTAGATTTGTTCACTTATTGTATATCTTATTGTTATTTTTCTGTTTTTGATGGTGCCAGGAATCAAACCTAAGGTCTCAGAAGGACCAGGCAAAGTGCTCTCCTACTGAACTACAGTTCCAAATACAGAATCTCAAGTGATGCTTCAAGCAGGCATTATCTAACACTTTTATTCTGTGTCTAGTATTCACAGGCACACAAAAGTCTCATTTCTCATACTTTAAGAAAGGTAATGTCTGTTCCTTTTGACAATGATGAGAATGTGGTCCATCAAGATTTAGTGACTTCTCTAAAGACATGATTCATGGCTGGGACTTACTACTCTCTATTTGTAACCTGTTAACACTTCACAGTTGAAGAAACAAGTTGATTGATAACAAGTGTCAACAGGAAGATGCTGCTAATTTCTGAGGACATTAGCTCCTCGATGTTCTGTGGCTAACACCATCACACATCTCTTTCCGCACGCAGGAAAATGAGCAGGCATTGTCGCCTGACCAACGTCTTTTAGAAGGTCATAAGAACCCAGGGTTCAGACTGTGCCCTGACTTATAATTTGTCCTTCCCTGCAGTCAGTCCCATTATAGCTCAATTAGTAGTGGAAGCCTGGAGAGACTGGAGGAACATCTGTCACATCCACCTGGAAATAACTCAATCAGAGCACGCCATGGGTATCAGATTAAGTTGTTTGCCCCTTCTCCATTTTCATACTAGGTGGTCAGATCTATTCAATAGCTGAGAGGGAAAAGAACACCTGATCCTCTGGAAATACTAGATCAGTTTCCCAGGGTTGTACATGCCAACACGTCTTGGAAAGAAACAGAAAGCTTACCATGCAAATGAATTGTACCTATGAAGCTCCAGATCACCGTGGCCTCGCTGTTTCAGAGAGTATAAATAAAATATGGTGTTGGCAGAGCGTGCTCTCAAGCCAACTGTCACTATCTAAACAGCGCAAATTGTTTGAAAGGATGTACTTTTGATGTATTACCTGAGCATTTCAAAGGATGCCCAAAAATGACCTCAAAATGGACAAAAAGTGAAAGATCATTAGCCTTATATTGTGTGGAATGAATGGACAATCATCGTGACAATTTAGAATAAGCTGGGACTAAGCCTCAATCCAGGTCATCTACAATTCCCAGATTACCTAACTATCACTGAATAGACCTATAGATTCTTCTGGAATTGACCATTATTCTTGTCTTTTTTCTTCAAACCAGACATTTTAAAGTCCCAAAAGGAATAGTTCTAAAGCATCATGAAAATGTTCTGCCCACATTTGCAATGTTATTTAATAACCATCATTTAAAATTGTTTTTAATTAGCCTATCTAAATAGCAAATCTCTGATCGCTTGCATTGTTAATTATTTTCTTCAAATGCTGTGTTCAACTGTTTTATAAGTCATCTGCTTAAACACTGTTCCCATCTAAAATGAAGAGTTCATATGCTAGGGTACAAGAGAAAATGTATTTCCGCTAGGAAATACAAATATTTCAGAATTAAAAAGGCAGGAAACCAGTTCATAAATATAATCACCCCTGAGAACACAATAGGAGAAATAGACAAGAGAGGCAAGCAGCTAGTCTCCACAGATGCCAGAACAGCAAGAAACTGGATTAAACTACAGGCACAAAAACCAGGATTTAACTTGGACAGACAAAAAATAGACACACCCAATGTTCAACAATCAATAAATATTACTGTGAGAGGCATGCACTCAATTTTTTCTTCAAATTATTTTTAAAGTGTGATTATTATATGAGATTTGTAGAAGTAATTTTCTGTGAATTTGGGGCACCAGATCCGAAGGATATTCAAGTCATTTCTGGAGCACTGTGTGAGTTTGTTTTAAGGACTGCCTTGTCTGCCTGAAGCCCTGGGTTACATGCCCAGGACTGTGTAAACCAAGTGTGGTGGCACAGACCTGTCATTCCAGTACTCAGGAGGTAGAAGTGGGAGAATCAGGAGTTCAGTTATTTCTGGCTTCATAGGTGAGTTGAGGCCATACGGGCTCAAGAAACCATATTGGCTATATGAAAGCCTGCCTCAAAAAATTAATAAAGCTTTCAGGTATTGATTCCATCTCTACCTAACATAACAATTTATTTTAACTAAGTCTTAATTCATTCACACAATTCAATATATAATTATAATAATTATAACCATATAATTATATACATTATCAAATTATACATAGGTATAAAAATACCTTGTGAGTGGTAAATGAATATTGATCAAGAGCAAAATTACACAAGGTGGAAAAATCACAATATAGTCACCCTGTGAGATCTTAGAAGGGGACAACTAATTTCATGCTTTTTGGATCAAAACTGGAAAAGTTTCCCCTGGGCCACAGTCTCAGAAAAACCCAACTCTATCAACCCAAGGCTTGAGCCAGAATGGTCATGCCACCCTTAAATGGTGAGTCTGGCTTCAGGAACTTGAGACTGTGCCAACTCAGGGACTTGAGCCAGGGCTTAGTGGATAAGAGAACTTGCCTCAAAAGCATGAGGACTTGAGTTAAGCTCCCTAGCACCCATCTAAAAATCAGGGAATAAATTCCCTGCTCAGTTCTGGAGGACAGTAGAGCTAGGTATTACAGGGGCTTCTTCACCATCAGTCTCGTTCCAAGCTCTGTGAGAGCCTCAGACTCTCTGAGGACTGTAAATGTCCTTCTCTGTTTTCTGCATGTACAAGGGAATGTGTGCTCCCATACACAGAAGCATATTCAACACACACAAATATGTAAATTCATTTGTTATTAAAATTTTAAAATGTCACATAATCTCATGAATTCGCATTTCTTAAATGATGTCAATATAAAATAAACACCCACATTGAAGATTCAACTTAACATTTATACATCAAATGATAGTTCATTGAAAATAAGCCATATTTCTTCTGATTATTGAAACAAAAACAGTCGAATGGAAATGAATCTATCAACATAAAGAATATCTCAATACAGAATAAAATTACATTAAGAAACCACACTAGGTTTTATTCTAAATGAATGGCATTAAACATGTCAGAGAGTATGTTCTCCTCTCACCTCCTCTCTCTTTCTCGGCTCTCCATCTCTTTCTCTCATATCAAAATATTAACTTTAAAGAAAAGGTCTGAGCAATACTAAAATATCAGCTTACTCTAACTGAAGGGTCTATCTACTCAAGAGTAATTGAACTGGTTCTAAGAAATATTTAGCATTGACATTAAAATCATTTTAAAGGAAATCTGGAAAAGAATCAGGACACAGAAGAGATAAAACAAGCTCCTTTCAGTGACCGCAGGCAGAGTCTACTGAAAAGTCAGATGGGATTTTTAAGAGCACAAAACTTCTTTCAGAAGAGTCCTCCCCATCCCTTACTAGCTCATATTTAATTTTTTTCTCCCTTCTCTATGTGTCTGTGTATATGCATGCATATATGTGTGTGTGTGTCAGCTCACACACGTTTGTGCATGCACGTGTGTGTATAAGCTCATGCATGTGTGTGTGTTCATGTGTGTATTTATGAAGTCCAGGGACAACTTCAACTGTTGTTCCACAGGTGGTACTTCCTTTGTGGCAAGATCTCTCACTGACTAGACTGACTGGACAGTGAACGCAATGGATCTGCCTGTCTGCCTTCCCTTCTTAGATTGCATGCATATCACTACTTTTCTTCTTATGTGGAATCTGGTAGTTTAAAACTAAGGTCTCTATTTTCTAGACAAGCATTTTACCAACTAAGCACCCACCCCAGTCACATTTTTTTCTCTTATTAATATGAGAACTGCTCACTCATCATTTCATTCTCTCCAAAAGCACTTTATTGTCTCTAGAATGCCAACAAGTGTCCAAGAATAGAAGTGCCTTAAACTCAAGGAGTAAACATGTATGCAGAATTCTGTCTGAAGCTGCTAAGTACTATGAAGGAAATTAAACATAATATGATAAGAGGTGAAGTGGGGATATCGACACGGGTGATATTCTAGAGGAATATATATTTTTGAGAAAGTAATGCTTCAGTTGAGACTTCAATGCCATGTAAAAGTCTATGGAAGGGAAAAGACAACACAAGCAAAGGAAATGATTATCCAATGACCATGATATTTTCTTTTTTGATACGGAAAGGATACTAAAAGTTCTTCATAGGAAATAGAGGACCACAATAAGGCCTATTGTGTAACATTAGCTCTGGAAAAGATTGCTAACTTGACACAACTTAGAATTACCTGGGAAAAGTCTCAGTGAGGGATCATTTCCTTTGGGTTGGCCTGTTGCCATCTGTTCACTGATTTAGAAGGGCCCAGCCCACTGTAGGTGGCACCATTCCCTAAGCACAGGTTTCTGAACTGTGTAAGAGTGGAGAAAGTGAGTTGAGCACAAGCACAACCACCAGTGAGCAAGCATGCATTCTGTTCTGTCTGTCCTTGACCATGCATGTAATGTGACTAGACTTTCAGAGCACTTGCCTTGACTTCTTCACAGTGATTAAGATGAAAGTGAAATAAATTCCTGTCTCTCCAAAGCTGCTTGACTCCAGGATATTTTATCACAGCAGAAGAAATGAAGCTAGGAAGATTTCTAAATTCTGTGGTTTGGATATTCAATGTCCCAAAGGGTCTGCATATATACATACACACATATATATGTGTACGTGTCTGTCTGCCTTTGCTTATGTGAACATGTGTGTATGCATGTGTGTCCATTACCAGTTGTGAGGTTTTGGAAGATTGTTGAGTCTTGAGACTTTGACCTAGGATACCCCCTTGAGGGAGCCACATAACAGGAATGTGATCAACAGTGGAGGGACTCCGCAGGGTGGGGCCTGACTCGAGGGAGGAAAATGCCAGAAGCATCTCTGAAAAGTCTCTGCTGTTCTGGCCCCTTTCTTCTTCCTTTCACTCTTTCCTATGATCAACGAGCTAAGTTTCTGCTCCACCTCATGCTCCTGAGCACGATCTTCAGCCCTGCCTTGGGCCCACAGCATAGATGCAACTGACTCTTAGCTGAAGTTTCTGAAACAATGCATCAAAACGAACACTTTTTCCTCTTACGCAGTTTTCTCAGGCAGCTATCACAGGTATGGAAAAATCTGAGAGTAAGACACCCAGCATCCAACTCTGGCTCCACTCAAATGTTTATACTCATACATGTTCCCAGCCTCACCCACACGTGTACACAAACACATGAAGACATGCATATACCACACATACAAACACAAATAAAGACAATTAAACTAAATTTAAATCCACAGGATCTATCATCTAGGCAAGGGCTCAGAGAGGACGTTAGGGAGAGGGTTAATGTGGAGATCAGCAACCAAGAACTAAATAAAGATGGATATACCACAGCCCTGTGACTACCATGAGACAGGAGCAAAAGCTGCCACCATAATACCCTCAGCAGGGAATGGCAGCCAGAAAACAACTGAATTCTTAGCCTGTAGCAGTTGCCTAGCTATTGCTCTTTCCCAGATTCTGTTTTCATCCTTTTCCTACCCTCTTCCATCCTTGACAAACAACCTGCTCAAAAGCAGCGTAAGGAAATAATAAGGAGCAAGTGAGGTCCTGGTTGGGTACCCTGAGAAAGTAAAAAAAAAAAAGAAAGAACAGGGGTCCAGGCATGTATGCAGGGGAGCTGACTCTGCCCACTCACATGGCACATGTGGCCCCAGTGACTCAGTCTGACCTGCCTGGCTAACAACCAGGCCCAAATCTTGGCCTTGGGTTGACACACCCTAGCATCTACTCCATCTGGGACCTGCTGGGGTCATGAAGGGACCAGTCCTGTAGTACTATAGGATCACAAAGCCTCCAAGACTCAGGACAGCCATAGGATACACCACAGCAGCTCTGGTGAGATGCAGTGAGGATGGCAGACCAAAAACCAGAGGCCCTTAACCAGACCAGTGACTCACTGTAATGGACAGTGGTCAATCAATCTGATTGACAAAGGGGTATACTATAATACACACCGAAGCCTCCAATGACATCAGGATGGGTGCAGTGGTGATGGAGAGGCAGGAGAGAAGGAGAAGCAGAGATTTTTCTGTTCCTGGTGTGGTTTTTGTTCTGTTTTGGTTTACTGGGATTTTTTGGTCTTGTTTTTGTTTGTTTGCTTGCTTGTTTGCCTACCTTGTTTTGTTTTCTTTTATGGAAGGCTGCAACAGGGATGAGCGAGATATGGGAAAACCAGAAGGTAACAGAATTGGGGTGCATGATGTAAAACTCCCCAAAGAATCAATAAAGAAGTTTGAAAAATTAAGACCTTTAAAAGAAAAAACAAAGAAAGAAAGAAGAACAGGAGTGCTGTCTTGGGGTTTCTATTGCTATGATGGAATAGTATGACCAAAATGCAAGTTGGGGAGAAAGGGCTTTATTTGGCTTATTGTTCTGTATCACTGCTCATTATTGAAGGAAGTCAAACAAGGCAGGAACCAAGATGTAAGACCTGATGCAGAAGCCATGGAAGGGTGCCACTTACTGGCTTGCTCTTCATTTCTTGCTCAGTCTGCTTCCTCACAGAACCCAGGACCAGCAGTCCAGGGGTAGCATCACCCACAATGGGCTGGGCCTTCTCTCATCAATCACTAATTAAGAAAATTCCATATACTCTTGCCTACAGCCTGATCTTCTGGGGGCATTTTCTACTTATTTATTTACTTACTTATTTATTTATTTCATATCCTGGCCTCAGTTTCCCCTCCTCCCTTTCTCCCTTACTTCTCTACCCAACACCCCTCTCTTCCCACCCCCAACCCAATCCTACTTGGTTTCCATTCAGAAAATGGCAGGTTTCTCATGAATATCAACAAAACATGGCATATCAAGTTAAAGGAAGACTAAGCATGGAGGCATTTTCTTAATTGAAGTTCCTCTGATTGACATAAAGCTATTTGGCACAAGTTTTCGGTGTCAAGATGAACAGAGAGTATCTAGAATAGAAGACGTGGGAGTGCTCCAAAGTCATTTCACTGCAGCAAATAGGTAAATATAACAATAGCAAAAGCTATTACTCACTACCTAGGCCTACAACATTGTATGAAAACAAATATAAAATAATCCTGAGTATTCTCATTGGAATCGGTGATATTGCTAACGATTTGTAGAATTTAAACATATATAGATATAGGATAGGCACAACCCATATATATACACAGATGTACATACACATGGACATGCATATAAACACATATGTGCATAATTTATAGGCATTTTTCCCAGTGTTGTTTCCTACTTTTACCCAGTTCTACTTCCTATTTTCCTGGTTCTATTTTTGGCCTTTCTCCTGTCTTCTAATTTTCATTTGTATTTCCTAGAAATAGTAATACTCCAGTAAACAGTTTCCACTTCTATTTCTTAGAAGAAGAAATGCTCTAGTAAACATGACAGTCTTGAAATAGATTCCTTAAGGAAAAATAACTGGTGGTAGGATGGTAGGTTGGTCATGAAACACAAGATGGGCAAGATGAGTTTAGAATCTCCTTCTAGTCCAGAAAATAAGTAATTTTTAGAGCGATGTTTCTCAGCCTTCCTAATGCTGCAACTTTTTAACACAGCTCCTCGAATCATGGTGACCCAAAATATTAAATTATTTAATTACTACTTCATAGCTGTAATTTTCCTACTGTTATGAATCATAATGTAAATATCTGATATATAGAATATCTGATATGTGACCACAAAGGGGTTATGGCCCACAGATTAAGAACCATTGACTTAGAGGGTTCAGGGGCACTCTTTCAGGATAAAAACAGCCACCATTGTACAAATCCAGGACAATTTATGCACAAGAAAGCAAAAACCTAATAAGAGTTTAGGATTACATACATCGTTCTGAATAAAGTATGAAGCCTTGCATTCATACCAACATACTTAAGTATATAATAGAAGGAAGTAGAACATTCTCATGATAAGATAACATTCTACAACAATAGAAAGAATGGTAGCTCTAAGTAGCCATCTTTTAGGAATCAGGATATAGCTGATATAAGTCAGAGTCATCAAGGACTGTTAAGCTAGGCCAGGGGAGCCTTGGCTCAATATGGCAAAGTTTCTCATGAAATGCTAATCAAACACAAAATGCGTAAGAAGCTGAAAGACAAGCTCCCAAGTAAACCATATCAACATGACTAGCTATTTAAAGTTTTGAATCATACATGTGTCCTGATAGTATGCACTGAGAACAATATAAAACATTTGTGCATTTTCTTGCCAAGAATGTATGGTCTAACTTTGGTCATCAGGACACACTGGGTGGACCTGTGCTAAAGATAACCCATGACATAAAGGCTTGATCCCTTTCAGATCCTAGAGAGCTAGAGGAGTGGAGAAGGAAGAAGTAGTCCCTTGCCTAATAAATGAAGATACAGGGTCGCCTTTCTGTCTGCACTGTGTGTTGTCCTGTGCCTCACCAGTCTGCTCACACTTGGAATGCCACCTCTCTCTTACATCATTTCCCCTTCCTCTTCTCTCATATCTTGTTGTTTTGACTCAGAGATAGATCTCTGTTTCGGGGAATACATGCAATGAGACAATTTGGATAATCCAGAGCTATCTCCCTATTTTAGGGCTATCATAAATTTAGTGTTCTGAAGGATCTCATAGTGACAATACATCAACAGCCTTTAGAATGTAGTTGTGCTGGGCAAGAGGGAGATTAATCTATTGCTGCATTGATCAAACAATTCAGTTGCCATACATTTTATTACTGATCTCAGTTCTTTCACCCTTTTCTCTGTTTATACCTTTGGTCACTTCTGTGGAATCTTTTCTATAACAGCAAAATATATTTCCACACACATTGACTTCAATAAAGATCACAGCTAGTTAGAATTACTTTGTCTAATAAAAATATAAGTTGAAATGATGCAAAATGGAATCTCACTACAGTTTAAATGGTCCCTATATGTGTGTATAGTCACCATGAGAATATCCTTATCTGGCTCTCTGGTTAAACCAAGTCCGGAGGTCCATGGAACAAGATCACCTTAGCTAAACCCAGACAAGGGCAGCTGAATTCTAACTTATCTACAGACATGTAATCAGTATTGAAAAAAAAATAGGCAATGGATTTGGATAAAAATTCCTAAGTACCAATTGTTAGCAATGTGATGAGAGAAATATATTGAACAAAAAATAAGTAACAACTAGAAAATATGACTGAAGAATTTACTCTGAATTCAGTATACAAAACTTAAGGAGAAACAACTGTAAGATGTAGTTAAGAGACATATATAATTGATATGTACTACAAAAATTAAAAACAAAATTTAGGAAGTGGCATACAAGAATGCTTATAGGGATAAAATATGAAGAGTAATATATTAGGGAAGTTATAGTATGCTGAACACCATGCAAGAAATTGAAGTTATATTTTTATTACACTGGCAAAACTTTAGAGTACAACAAATAATTCATTTTGGAATGATAAATAAAAAACCCTATAATAGAATAATGCTTCTCCCATAAAAGTTTTTATCAGTAACGAAGACAATGAGCAATGTCTTTAATGGGTGAGGAAAAATTTTAAACCTTTACTTTTGTAACTAGTTCCAACTGAGTTTGAAGAAAAGACATTTTAGATACACAGATATAAAAGACATCTATGGATGTTGCTGCAGAATAGTTTGGAAAAGATAAAATTACATGAAATATATGATAGAAGTAGTAAAAATTCAGGTAAACTATTGATAAAAACATTAAAACATAATTATTATTAGCTTTGTGCTCTGGGATAATGCACTTGTACCCTCTAAAGATTTGTCACTCATAGTGGTTTAATAAAACACTGATTGGCCAGTAGCCAGGCAGGAAGTATAGGCAGGGTGACAAAATTAGGAGAATTCTGAGATGAGAATGCTATACTGAGAAAAGGTACCTAGCCACATGGCTAAACACATAAAAGAATTACGGGTTAATTTATTTACTTTTTCATGTTGCTTTGGTTCTATTATATATTTTTATTTATTTATTTATTTTTTTGTTGAAAAAATTTCTGCATCCTCCCCACCTCCCATTTCCCTCCCCCTCCCCCTCCCCCCACTCCTCTCCCCCTCTCCTCACTCCATTCCCCCTCCTTCTCGAGTCTGAAGAGCAGTACGGATTCCCTGCTCTGTGGGAAGTCCAAGGTCCTCCCCCCTCATCCAGGTCCAAGAAGGTGAGCATCCAAACAGCCTAGGCTCCCACAAAGCCAGTTCATGCAGTAGGATCGAAACCTAGTGCCATTGTCCTTGGCTTCTCATCAGCCCTCATTGTCCGCCATGTTCAGAGAGTTCGGCTTTATTCCATGCTTATTCAGTCCCAGTCCAGCTGGCCTTGGTGAGCTCCCAATAGATCAGCCCCACTGTCACAGTGGGTGGGTGCACCCCTCGCAGTCCTGACTTCCTTGCTCATGTTCTCCCTCCTTCTGCTCCTCATTTGGATCTTGGGAGCTTAGTCCGGTGCCCCAATGTGGGTCTCTGTCTCTATCTCCATCCATCGCCAGATGAAAATTCATATCCAGGCGGATGACTATATGTTTTTCTTTGGGTTCACCTTCTTATTTAGCTTTACTAGGATCACAAATTATAGGCTCAATGTCCTTTATTTATGGCTAGAAACCAATTATGAGTGAGTACATCCCATGTTCATCTTTTTGGGTCTAGGTTACCTCACTCAGGATAGTGTTTTCTATTTCTGCCCATTTGCATGCAAAATTCACGATGTCATTGTTTTTTACCGCTGAGTGGTACTCTAATATGTATATTGATAGAAGAGAAAGTGGGAAGTACTCTACAACTTATGGGCACAGGAGATCACTTCCTACGTATAACCCCGGGTTAATTTAAATTGTATGAGCTAGTTAATAATAAGCCTGAGATAATAGGCGAAGCAGCCTATAATTAATATAAGCCTCTGTGTGTTTCTTTGGAATTGAACAGCTACAAAACCAATAGGGACAAAAACTTCTGTCTAAAAATGGCGCCATTCTGCATTCAAAATCATATTTTATTCATTAAGTAACATGTCAAAAGATTTCCCAATTTTATTAAAGAAATTGAAAGTTAAATTTGCATGTCACTTTGTATTTCTCAAGCTTAGTAAAGCCAGTAAGTCTGACATTATAAACTCTCAAAAGAAAGAACCAGAAGAACTTCCAGCGGTAGAATACACTGGAATACCCTTTTCTGGACATCTGTCATCACCTAAGGATTGAAACTGTACATGTCCTTTATCTCCTCATTTCTTCTTCTAGGCTAATACTTGTCTTTTATTATTGTGGACACATCACAACAATTTTTGCAATGTACTCAATGATATAAATGTATTTCAATTTCATTGTATTGCTTTTATCATACCATATTATTGAAATTATTTAAGAGCCTTTGCAAAAGAGAAAGCTAAATCATATAAATGCATACACAGAACATTGCACTATGCAGCCACGCACCTTACTAAACAGAAGTTTTGTTAAACAACCAATTATTGTTCTAGTTTCCTTTCTGTTGGCCTGAAAAACACCATGGTCAAAAGGAACTTAGGGAAGAGGAACAGGTTTATTTCAACTTAGAAGTTTCAATTGATCATTAAGAGAAGTCAGGGCTAGAATTCAAGAAATATCCTGACTTAGAAACGATGGATTATTGCTTGCTGACTTAAGGCTAGCTCATGTTTACCTAACTCTCTTACATAACCCAGGACTACCTGTTCAGGGAATGATGCCATCCACAATGCTGGATCCTCCCACTTCAATTAATAATCAAGACAATTGCCCACAGATATGTCCACAGGTCAAACCTGGCCTATGGAGTCACTGTATTAAGACTCCCTGCTCAGTTGACTAGGCTATGTCAAACTGACAGATAAAGCTAACTAAAACAGTACACATTAAAAAAATTATATAAGGTAATGAAAGGATCAATTTACAACATGATATATAAAGGAAAATACTAGCTAGGTAAAATATGAAAATATCAAATAATATACTTTATAAGTATAGATATATGAAATAATGATATAAAAGCTTATATTGGGATTATAATAGCTAAAAGTATAATATTTAATTCAGCACAGAGTAGATAGATGGATTGTGGTTGAGATAAGGCACCTCAGAGGATTCCAATATAAAAGTAAAGTTTAAATATTTAACAAACTAAGCCAATAGAAAACACTACTAAGATTTGATAAAGCTGTATAGACATAAGTAGTGTGTTGTTTGATGTAGCTTTTTATACATCTCTAAGGCTGCAAAATCACCTGAACAACTTTTCCCTAGATGATGTGTCATATTTCCGTAGAGAACAAAATTGACAACGGGAGGGGAATTTTAATCCCTTAGTCCATCTAGGGTGTTGGCCCATTTGCAACTGGAGACACCAGGGCTACTTTACAGCTGTGAAAGACTAGTGTGAAACACTAATGGATAAATATCAGGCTCCCCAGGCCTTGCTCCACTAGGGAGCAAGGGTAGCGGCAAGAAATCCTTGTCTCCCTCAGGCCTCTCTAGCAAAAAGGCTGTTATGTCCATGGGTAATTCTGTCCACACTTTGGTAAAGCAGGATGGTCACTATAATCATATTTAAGATAAGAGTGTTTCAAAGCTGAAGGAACCATTTGAACAGAATATGAGTTTACAAGGCAGGAAAATTTTGAGTTCAAACATGCCTTCCGAGATCATCTGGATAAATCCTTTGCCTTCAATGCGTCAGAGTTCTCATTTACAAAATGAGATTAGCAACAGTTTGCTTGCAGAATATAGAAAGCCATAAATGAAATCACATGTGTAAAAGATGTCACAGCAGTAGGCGCTCAATGCATTAGTCTCTTAAATTCTTTAAAGCAAAATTGATGAAAATAAGACAAAATCCTTCAGGAATCAAATAAAACCATATGCCACTAAACAAGAAGACAATGTCTGGGAAATGTCAGAGGGTGGTTTTGTTGAACAAACATCATACAGTAAGATTATACAGGCTATGAAGGCACAACATCAACAAGGCAAAGATTTAAGTTCCATAATTATCTTCCATAATCATCTTATCCTATCCTTGTCAAAAAAACATCTCTGTATGCACAGTGATGGAGGAAAGTCATCTGTCTATATGTTACTTTCATTGGTTAATAAAGAAACTGCCTTGCCCCCTTCAATAGGACAAAAAATTAGGTAGGCAGAGTAAACAGAACAGAATGCTGGGAGAAAGAAGCCAAGTCAGTCAGTCGCCATGATTCTCTTACCCGACACAAATGCAGGTTAAGGTCTTTCCTGGTAAGCCACACCTCGTGGTGCTACACAGATTATTAAATATGGGTTAAAGCAAGATGTGAGAATTAGCCAATAAGAGGCTGGAACTAATGGGCTAGGCAGTGTTTAAAAGAATACAATTTGTGTGTTGTTATTTTGGGTGTAAAGCTAGCCAGCTGGCGGGTGTTCAACACAACAGCACAGGCTATACATGATGAGCAAGGAGGAAGTGTGCTTTGGAATCAAGACTGCATGCCTTTTCAGCTCTATTATCAGGCTGCATGAGACTTTGAATGAATTATGGAACATTTCCCGGTATCAGTTTCATCTGTGAAATGGGAATAGCAAAGTTTAACTTGCAGAGATACTGGAAATCTTCAGCTCCTCTTGAAAATGAAGCAGTAGCGTATAAGGCACCTGGACACTTGATAATACATGGTTGCTTGTGGTAATGAACTTTACATCACTGTGTAATAATACCTGCAAAAACAATGTCAGGGTCA
The DNA here is from genome assembly GCA_025134845.1 of Neodon shergylaensis. Lineage (NCBI taxonomy): Eukaryota > Metazoa > Chordata > Mammalia > Rodentia > Cricetidae > Neodon > Neodon shergylaensis. The sequence continues at coordinate 965,186 of JABTXL010006377.1, forward strand.
CCTGGTTCCATTTCTCTTAAACCTGTGGCAAGAGACCACAGCACAGTGGAAGGGGGTGACTACAAAAAGCAGCTTATGTTATGGCAGCCAGGGAACAGAGAGAGAAAAACACAGGAACATTACAGAGACTAGATGCCTGTTTCAGAGACACCCCCAGAAATGACATACTTCTTTCAATCAGACCCTACCTTCTCATTGACACTGTCTCCTAATAATGCCATTAGATGATGAATCCATTGGTGGGCTAATTCATTGGCTAGGTCCAAATTCTTGTCATCATTCCTTTCCCAGAGGCCTCATCCTTGTTCAAACATGTACCTCCTAAAGCAACATTTTGCTCCACAATACGTTACTCCTAGATTCTATCATTTCCTAATAATGCCATCAGATTATGGGACCGTCTCTGGGTTAATTCATTGGTAGATCACAGCCCTCAACATCCAGTTCCTTCAAAGTTGTCTAACCCTTTAAAATGGGTATTATGAGAGCTCCATGCTAAATCTACTGGATTCCAAATTACAAAGATGAATCCAAAAATTCTGTACTTTGTGAGCCTTCCAGGTGATTGTAATAAACAGTAACATTTGAGAGTTACCAAAAGTCTGTAGTGGAAGACCCGCAGTTTACACATATTGAGAACAGGCTAATGTGCTGAAGAGATGGCTCAGTGGTTGGGGGTACTGGCTGCTCTCCCGGAGAGCATGAGTTCAATTCTCAGCAACCACATAGTGGCTCACGGCCATCTGTAATGAGATCTGGTGCCCTCTTTGATAAGAGCACTGTATATGCAATAAATGGATAAAATGTCACTGAATCACTGTGTGGATTTCACTTTACGACAGCATTAGGATTTACTGACAACTCTCTCTTTTCTAGAATTCTACCGTGAAATGAATTAATAAATGTGAAATAAAGTTTTAAAAATTAGTGTGTTATATTTTACATATTTTATTTGACCTCTATATAATCATATAAGTTATTTTGAGTTTATATAATGCTTAACACCTATCTCTGGCTACAAGAGACACACTTGAAAAGCCTTCATTGGACACAATACATTTTTCCCTCAAGTAAGTTTTTCTGCTGAATTAAAGGTAGAAATTGAGATGTCTTAGAAACATCTTAATTTGGATGGAAATAAATGGAATCACTTGGATTCAGATTAAACCTTCTGGCAAAGAAGAGTGCTACCTTAGTTAGGAGGGACTCTGCCGCTGGGCAGGGTGCTCCTCTGCTAACAAGTCACAGACAAATGGGGATGTTAAATTTGGCCCATCGGCTCTGAGGTCACTGTACCATGATGGAAATGAATATCCAAGGGAGTTACTGGTTTTAATTCTGTCTAGAACTTTCTGGAGTTAACCCAGGGCTTAGACGAAGACTCCTCTGTCTGTGTGGGGGCTGGGGGATTTGAATACGATACAGAATTCTGAATTTTGTCTTTGCTCTGTCAGGACCCAACCCAGCAATCTGAGCAGCACCCTTCAAAACCCGGTGCAAACAGCCTGGGAGCAGGTGGTTGGCCTTTGAGATGCTAACAAGTATCTTTAACTTCAAACTCACATGTTGGAAAGGTGTTTTGATAAGCCCTTTCTTTAGTTTGAATGACTACATTAGAAGCAGGACATGTGGATTTCTAAAATGTCATAAATCAAATCCGCACTGAATTCTACACAATATGAATGAGGAAGTTACATCCTGGTATAGCAATACTCAATATATAATTATGATACTTTCTTACTTGCACTCTGTATGAATCACTAAGTATGGTTAAAACAAAATCACGTGGTACTTTTCTATAGAATAAGCCCATCCATCAATGATTCTCCTGTTAATTATTTAGCATCAGCTTTATAAGTAAAGGAAACCATGCAGGTAGTGTGGCTTGCTGTTGCTCCTGCTTCTTGTAATATTTACATTTTATTATTAAACTGCAATAGCAGAGGTGTTTTCATTTCTGTAATAAAAGAAATGATGATATTTTCCTGTTATGGCTCTCTTCCTCACATGACACTAAGTGCAAAAGAAGATCTTAAAAGTGACTAGATGGGGTGTGACTCAGTATTCATCATCATCTCTTTAGTCTCCACAGTCAGGTACCTAGGAAAGCAGGCAATGATTCAATCCAAGTCATTGCGGGTACTGTCATGGTTCGCTGTAAAATCAACCATAAGTAATGACCATCTATTATCATCTATCAAACATCACTCCAAAGCCAAGATCAGGGACAGCTATGGGAAGATGCCCTTCTCCTACTTAATTAGAGTTCTCCATTAGGCCACCCACATGAAAGATGGTAACAGGAATGTCCAAATATTCTTTTTGTAAAGTTTAGAGGCTATATGCACTGTCCGAATCATTTGGTGAGAACTTTTTTCTTTCTGGTTTTTCAAGACAGGGTTTCTCTGTGTGTAGCTCTGGCTATCCTGGAATGCCCTTTGTAGATCAGGCTGGCCTTGAACTCACGGAGATCTGCCTGCTTCTGCCCCCCCCAATGTTAGTATTAAAGACATGCACCCCCACCACCTGGCATGGTGAGAACTTCTAATTGAGGTCTCTAAGTGTTTAGAAATAACTTTTATGAGCTTTTCTTCTTTATTGTTCTATAATACATTATTTTAATTTCGCTTATAATTATACTGATCTGATTGAGCATGATAAATGCATGCTCACAGGCTACCGTTATCTAATATAGAGTTGCAAAGCATGTCCTTAGCCTCTGTGTAAGCTACAGCTTTCTCTAAATCAATGTTCACAGTGGTCAAGCCCAACATTCTGTCCTGTAATTGTTTGTTATAATGCCTTTCAGATTTCTTTCCTTTCAAACAAGAATTACAAATTAAAAGGAGTTCCCATTTGAGTAATAACATCTTCTACTTTTTTGCTTGTGCTTTTGTGCTTTAAAGTGGCCATGGGACAAAAATGAGAAGCAATCTATAATTTTTTTTTTACAAAACTTATTTAAAATCTACATACCTCTTTCTGCTACCCAGTGGACTGCTTCTCTCAGATGTTGCGAATTTAAAAGTCCTGCTGCACTTGCCACAACTCATTCTATGTTCCTGGAGCAGAACTTCAAACCTAAGTCCTTGTGCTACCTCCTATACTAAGGTTGGTAGTTATCACTGTTAAGACTCTTAACTGAGCCCAGACTCCTTCCCTCACTGCCACCTACCTGTTCAAGCCTGTCATCATTTTACTTCCTTTGATGATGCTCCCATCTACTCCAGAGTTCAAGGCACTTCACCTTCTTTTAAGCTATTTCAAATATATGAAAAGAATTGCTACCTGGTTTCCTCTCTCAAATCAAAATATACATGGTGTGGGAGGTCCTTCTGTCTATGTGTTGCTTTTATTGGTTAATGATTAAAGAAGCTTCCTTGGCCTCTGAGAGGGCAGAGTAGAGCTACACAAGGAAAACTAAACTGAATGCTGGGAAAAAGAAGGTGTAGACATCGTGTAGCTGCCGCCAGAGACAGATGTGATGGAACCTTGCCAGTAAGCCACAGCCACATGGCAATACACAGATTAATGGAGATGGGTTAGTTTAGGATGTAAGAGCTAGCTGATAAGAAGCTAGAGCTAATAGGCCAAGCAGTGATTTAAATAATATAGTTTCTGAGTGATTACTTCATGATCTGGACAGCTGGGGATGAACAAGCAGCCTCTACTACACATACACATACATATACACACATATCCTCCACATAAATAATGTGCACTATATACATTGGGTCAGAAAGCACCATTATATCTCCTACAACTGGGGCTGCAGGAGGTTATGAGTCACACCATGCTGATGCTGGGAACTGAAACCCAGTCTTCTACAGGACCAGTGTTCTTAACCACAGAACAATCTTCCCAGCCCTCAAAGCCCGTTCTTTTCTCCCTCTGCTCTACCTCATGCTTGAGGTGTGAGTTGTTGAATATGTCTCTGTCCAATTTGAAATTATCTAGATGTTCCAATTAAGTTTGACATGCAACAAACCTTTAGGAAGGAGTGGACTTCTGTGACTTGAAGAGAAACGAAGGCACAGGAAGAAAACAGGCTGCAATATGGCTTATCAAAGTGTTGGAGGTATGCCACCTCAAGGTCAGATAGACAGGTCCCATACACTCCCTAGCTCAACCACCAGAGGTAGGCTGTCCTGGGGAAGTATTAGCCATCAATCAAGCTATCTATAGCTGAGACAAGAAAGAAATGCTGATGGTTGGAGGCTGTCTGCTGATGGTGCTTTCTGATAGTTCCTTCTCCCAGAAGGAGAGCACAGTACATCTGTCCCAGTGGTCTTCCCATGTTTCAAATTCAGTCCAACATTAACCTTTAGCCTTCCAATTACCTTTCAGTGGTTTCCAATTTCCTTGCTGGTCTTGACCAGCAGAAAGCACTGAAAGGAAGTTAGGCAGCAGAAGTTAAGGAGCAACCAGGATCCTTGCCTTCCCCTTCTCACACTAGTTGAATGGCCTCTCTTCCTGGGTTCGAACCCCTACTAGAAAATTCTGTTCCATCTATCTCCAGAACCCAACTGACAAAACAGCCAGAATTCTAGCTTCTACTAAGTATTCCCTGCTTCCAAGTTGCTCAACACCTCTCCTGTCTTCCTTCCTCCAGATTTAGAATGGATAGTAGCTTTCATCTGTTTTCTTAGAGTCACCACATCATCCAGTGCTTGGCATCTCACTCTTCTATCATGGGTGTTAACTATTCTATGTGTCAAATTCTATTTGAAATATCTAGAATGATTTCAGTTTTTTCCTGGTTGGAATCTGAGTAATAAACCTTTCTTAGAGCTGGACAAGGTACAATCCTAGGAAGATCATACAATTATGGCTAGCCTGAGCTACACGCAAATTATAGGTTAGGCTTGGATTCATAATGAGGATCCGCATAGAAAACAATGTAATAATAATGATGATGATAAGAAGAACAATAATAAAAATTTTTACAAATGGAAATCAAGCATATATAAAAGAACAAAACCACAGTTCTCTTCTCAAAGAGAGACCCTAGGTTGGTCTTGGTGCCTTTACAGAACAAGTGCAAATACAGTGTGGACGTTCCCTAAGACTTGTGGTATGCACTGTACCATGCCTGAAAACAGTGGGACACTTATGAGCCACAGGTTCTGGCAAACTCAGAAAGAAGCCCCTTATTCCTAGGAGAACAATAATGTGAACCCTCAAAACTCATTATCACAAGAAAGATACCAACTCAAAACCAGCCTTTCTCTGATTCCTTTCTTCCATGCCTAATACAATAAAACAGGGTCCTACAGCATCCTAATCTGAAAATAAAGGTGATCAGTGACTTCATCAGAATCATCTTTAGTTGCCTATAAAACTAGATACCTGCTTTCAACTCTGTGTAGGCCTGCCTCTCCCAGTGGAGTAATTCTTGGTTATCAAAGTTCAGTAAAATACATACACTGTAATAAATTCCTGACTATGAAAAATGTTTTATTTAATATTTTCTCTATTTTTGCAGTATAAAATGAATGTGATATGGTTACAGTGTAGGAGGAAAGAACAATGAGATGTTCTTGAATGCAGTTTCACCATGCGGGATGAGAACATTAACAAAAGCATCATCAGAGACAACTTTCAAGGAAGCCAAGATTCCTCCCAGGAATTGCATCTTTTAAATAGACTTGAGAAAATTCTAACGTTTCCCCCAATATGCACGAATAACTCTAACTATGGAACATAATTCAACTTCCAATAACTGTCTAGCCTTGATGATTGATGTATAAACAGTGTTTTAAAGTCTATTGAGTTAAATAATAGAAAAGAAAGCAGCGTTTGAGTTGGAAGCAAAGAGAAGAAGCGAAAAGAAAGGAGCCATTTGGAATGGGTGAGCAGGACCCAGGGTGGGCAAGATTAAAATAACATATTTTGTGCAGGTGACTATGTATTGGGGGAGACCGCTTATTCACTTCCCAGAATGATCACACAGAAATCTGTATTAATTGCAATACTGTTTGGCCAATATCTTAAGCATATTGTTCTTACATCTAGAATTAACCCATTTCCATTATTTTATATTTTACTATGAGGTTCGTGGCCTACTGGCAAGGTTCCAGCTGGCTGCTCGCGTCTTTCCCCTCTGGCGCTACATGGCGTCTCTCCTACTCCACCTTTTTCCTCCCAGAATTCAGTTTAGCTTTTCCCACCTAGCTCTACTCTACCCTATCACAGGACAAGGCAGATTCTTTATTCATTAACCAATAAAAGCAACACATATAAAGAAGCGTTTCCCACACCAGCCATGTCAGTATCTAGTTATGCTTCATTGCTTATGAGTGAGACAGGGAGTGACAAAACAATGACAGCATATGAAGGCTTGTGCTTAATTTTTTCACTAAAATAAGTCTGGAAATTGATTCTTATCCAATCACATGACAAAGGAAACAGAGACCTGGGAAAACCACAAGTGTCTGTTTGTGTCAAACAGTGAAGTGAAGCGGCTGAAGAGTCAAAGGCAAAGTGACCAACCACCATATCTGCCTTTTTTTTACTGGAGTAAAGAAACTCTTCTGTGATTTGGGTGACGTGAATGTTCTACTGAATGAAAGTGTTTTATTATTTTAATAACAGGCTTTCCCAAAACATGGAGAAATTTACTATGAATTTTGCTTTCGAGCATCAATTTTAGGGGCAAAGCTCAGCATTTATTCTTTTGATAATCCTGAGGTAGAAACGAGAGGTTTTTTCCATTGAGGACTCTTCTCTTGAAATTGCCTCACTAAATAATGTTTCTAATTATTGCTTTTCGCTAAGATAATATCTGTTAAATGCACGCCTATCCATGAACTGATACTCTGCCACTTATTATAATTAACCTATCTTTGACCCTCATAATGGGACCAGATTGATATAGTTGAGATTAATGAGTCAATTATTTTTGGACAAGGTACAGGGAACACAAACTGTTCATACTGATAGACCCTCATGGCGTTCTCTACTTTCTGTGGAGCTCTTGACATCTATAAAATAACCCAATACACTTTTTTCCCTTCTAAGTTACCCATGATGAATGCTAGTGCTTCCCCCAAGAACACCAAAATCATTTGGATGAAAAAGGAACTGATAACACAAGAGGGCAAGCTATTCTTTATAAACAATTGTCTTTAAATCCTTTTATTTGACAAATTCATGCTTCCATGGGCTTAGCTGCCTCCAAGTGTCATTTTTATTGTTCAATTAGCCTGCTAGGAGGACTTAGGTCCCATTATTGGTAAGATGGGAGACACTGACAAATTAGCCACAAAGTAACAAGAAAGCAGCAGAAATCCCAGGATCAAGGAGGACTTCCTTCCGGCAGCAGTAAGTATGAGCATCCATACAAATCCGCTCCTATGACTGAGCCTTTAATTTCTTCAGACAAAATTAGAAATGTCATATTCGCTGCAGAAGGTATGAGCCCACATAGTTGTAAGAGTTTAAGAAAAGTTTGTTATTCCTTTCCTTTTTAAGATTTAGTGTGTGTGTGTGTGTGTGTTTGCGCGCGCGCATCATGTATGTGTGGGTACCTGTGGAAGCTAGAGAGGGTGCCATGGAGCTGGAGTTACTGACAGTTGTGAGCTTCAACATGGGTGTCAAGAATGACATCTAGAGCCTCTGGAAAAGCAGCAAGAGCTCTTAAGTGTTGAGCCTTCTCTCCAAGCCCCATGTTTCTCTTTTTAAATCCAGTTTCTCCATTTTTACAATTTTATTTAGCACCTGCACATTTATGACTTCATAATATGTACTCTGGCTCTGACCACCACTGTGAGATGAGGACTCAGAATCATCTAGATAAACTCTCCAGCTGTTTTACCTGTTGGGTCACCTCCTCCCACATTTAAGTTCACCCAGAACACCAAGCTCAAGAGTTAGCTTTTTCCATAAGTCCCAACGGCACTCTCTGTTGTTCTTTTTTTTTAAGGTATTCTTCCCATTACTACAATGAATGTGTGCTGCCACTCCAATGGAATTATACTGAACACTGAATGTATAGTTTACAATATATTTTAGACAGACAGAATGCTTTCAAGACATGGCTTGGATACTCACATCCTGTGGCCTTGGCCAAAGCATCTAGCCTCTTGCAGCTATGTTTTCTGTTATGTAAAATAGGGGAAAGTCCTGATTCTTAGCTTACAGTGTTGTTGGGATAGTTACTTAAGAAGGTTGGGGCACTTTGCAAGTACTCACGTAATGCTAGCTGCCCCAAGGAGAGCTAAGAGGCTCTTTTAGAAGCTGGTGATATAGCTTAGTTGGTAGAGTGCTTGGCCAGAATACATAAAGCCCTAAGTCCCATTCTCAGCACTGCATGTGTAGTAATAAGAGCAGTGGGGCTGCGTCCCCGTCACCCGGCTGCCCGCATGGCTAGCTTATGCCCCGAAATAATTACACAGAAAACTGTATTCTTTTAAACACTGCCTGGCCCATTAGTTTTAGCCTCTTAACCCATTTCTAATAATCTATGCAGCACCACGAGGTGCGCTTACCAGGAAAGATCTTAACCTGCGTCTGTCTGGAGTGGGAGAATCATGGCGACTCACTGACCCAGCTTCTTTCTCCCAGCATCCTGTTCTGTTTACTCCGCCTACCTAAATTTCTGTCCTATGAGGGCCAAGGCAGTTTCTTTATTAGTTAACCAATGAAAGCAACAGATAAGATACAAGACCCACCTCCATCATGCATGCACCTATGATACTAAGCATGTCCATAATCCTAGCACTCAGGATCTGAGGCAGGAGGATCAGGAGCTGAGGCTCATCCCTGACTATGTAGAGAATTTGAGGCCAGTATAGGATATACCAGAAGTGTATAGTGCAACTATTGTCACCTTCCTTTCCTAAGATAGCATCAGTTATCACGTCAGACAGACATAAAAATGTGGAATCATTTCCTATTCTCCCCCAGCACACACAGGTTTCACAGCCTTACTCTGTTTCTCAAAGTCTGGGGACACACTGTGCTTATTTCATCTTTTCCATTCTCTGCCCATTTTTTTAAAATCAGGTCCATGCCCCCTTTCCTATTAATTATCCATACAGTCCTACAAATAAGCTCTCTGAAATGCAACCTGTGTCATACTTTTGTGTTCCAAACCCCCATATCAAAATAAGACTCAAACTGCTTCTCAAGACAGCCAAGGTCTTTGTTCATCTAGACTTAACTGAAATTGGTCTTCTCATTTCCTGATGGAGGAAGGTCATTAGTTAATTAATAAAGAAACTGCTTGCCCTGATAGGTTAAAACATAGGTGGGAGGAGTAAACAGAACATAATGCTGAGAGGAAGAGGAAGTGAGCTCAGAGACGCCATGCTCAGCTCTTCTGGGTAGACTTGACAGCTCTGCTCTCTGGAGCAGAGACGCCAGGCTCCTCTCTCCCAGGAAGCTCCGACCCAGGATGGACGTAGGCTAGAATCTTCCCGGTAAGCGCACCTTGGGGTGCTTACACACACTATTAGAAATGGGCTAGTCCAGGTGCGAGAGTTAGCCGAGAAGAGGCTAGATATAATGGGCAAGCAGTGTTTAAATGAATACAATTTGTGTGTTGTTATTTCGGGGCATAAGCTAGCCAGGCAGCCAGGGTGCTGGGGACGCAGCCCCGCCGCTCCTATTACAACAATTTCCAACCAATCCTTCTCCAGCTTCTAAGGCCATCATGAAACATCAGGTTGGCCTCAGGGTTTTCACTCACACTGGTCCCTTCTGCCTATCAGCCAGGGTGACATCAGGATCTTTCCTGAGCCCTGAGCTACCCTCCAACTTCCCCAAGAGAGCAGTTGGTTTACTTCTCTGTATTCTTTCGCAGGTTCCAGTTCCATGCTAACAGTTTGCCTTTGCCTGCTTTTGTACCTGTGCTTCCTTTAATAAACTGGCTTCTCCTTGGGGCAAAAACCTGTGGATTTTAATTTGCTGTGCCTAGACCATAACACAATCTTGGGCAAAAAACTGGGACTCAGTTGAGCTTACTGGATAGATTCTTTTGATGTGTAAAGGAAAGCACTTTAATGCCATTTTAATAAGCCCAGGTGCATGATTCTCTCTAAGCCTGTTTCATTTCTGTGATGGACATTAGGAGTTAGCAAGACTAGCATAAACAGATGAGATATGCTGGCGTGTCCAACTCTATGGCATCGCTGGGTCACATTAGATAACAATGAACTTGGCTGAATGACACATTAGCTAGACTCTAATGAAGGCTGATGAAAGAAAAATTATAAAGAAAAAAAAGCCGTTGTATAATTGTTGTGTTATACCCTACTATAGACGAGCAAAATAGTCCTCCTATAATCAGGATTGGGCACCCTAGAGAGGCCCCTGGCACCAGCAAAGAAGACAATTGTAGAGATTGCCCACATATAATAATATCATCAAAACATTTAAAAGAAAACACTGAGGATTCCTGTGAAAGACTCTTATCTTTATACCTTCCACTTTGAAGGTCAAGTGTCTTCTGGGATGGTGCTGTTTTCTGCCTAAAGGAAGAAAGTTAATGCTGGACTTGAGATGCAAAGTCCAAAGTTAATGAATCCTTTGCTAGACAATACTCTCGAATGTCAACGTGCAGAGTATTTCTTCAGATAATGAGAAGGACAGATACTCTAATCAGGAAACAAGAACAGCAATGCTGCTATTTTAAAAGAGCAATTCTCTGTATGACATAAAAAAGAAAGCCTTTCAGGTAGCTGGGTGAAGAGCAATATTTCTGATTGAGGAGACATAGTGAGACTTGCTTATATTTTGGGGGAAATATTATAAGCCAGACTGAGGCCCCAAAATGTTGGTTGATCTGACATAGTTTATAGCTAGATCATAGTAAACAGACTGAGTATACAAAGAGAATGATCATAAAAATGAACACAGCATGAAAGGCAGTGGGCATAACATGGAGGATCCAGCAGGCTGTTCTAAAGACATGAAGTAGGACACGAAGCCAGACCCGAAGCCTTTAGAAGATAGGAGTGGCAAGACTAGGTTCACATTTCGGAAGACTGCTTAATTGTAGAAAGTGAAGTGGAGGATACCCTTGAGAGGTCATTTGAGGAGATGATTTCAGCCCTATGTAGAGATAAAGAATGGGAGTGGTAGGGTTTACTGTAGAATTTACACGGAGTATATTTTGAAAGAATAGCTTGTATGAATTGCCAGTAGATTGAATTTGAAACTCAAAGAGAAAGCTGAAGAATAATTTATGGATTGATTTTGGCCCAAGAAACTGGTAAATAGTAGCAATGCAAGACACTGGGCATGATGGCCTATTCCTGTATTCACAGTCCTATGGTGACAGAGGAAGAAGAATCATGAGTTCTGCATGAGCCTGATCTGCAGAAGGAGACCCTTTTGGAAGGAAGGAAGGAAGGAAGGAAGGAAGGAAGGAAGGAAGGAAGGA
>JABTXL010006377.1:981579-1043755 GCA_025134845.1 Neodon shergylaensis
TCTCTCTCTCTCTCTCTCTCTCTCTCTCTCTCTCTCTCTCTCTCTCTCTGTGTGTGTGTGTGTGTGTGTAGGAATACCAGTGGTCAACTTTGGATCTTCCTCTCATGTGTTTCTAGGCGATTTTTTTGTCTGGTTGTTCTTTGTTTGTTGGTTGAGACTGGTTCTATCAAGGGGTTGTGAAATCACCACCTAGAAGAGACTGACTGGCAGCGAGTTCCAGAAATCCTCCTATGTCTGCCTTTACGGCTGGGCTTACAAGCACAGTCTATCACAGCCACCTTTTCGTTAGCTTTGGTTCCTAGATATCAGACTAGAGTCCCCATGCTGTGGGAAAAGTACTATACACTCACTGAGCCATCTCCACTGTCCAAGAAATGAGAATATTTGAAATCGTAGTATCTACAACTTGGAAAAATACACTCTCATTTTTAAATTGGGGCGGCTGTCAGAAAACATTCCAGAGTACTCTCAGTTTTGTAGACAGCTAAGAAAAAGCCATCATCCACTGAGTACCACATTACATGTGGTACTATGGCAGGCAGCATCTGCAGTAACAAACAAGGGTCATGCTAAACGTGTCACCTGCGACAGTCATAATACTTCCTGAACAGGGTCTTTGGCACTTCTAACATACTAGACATAATCTTTGTGACAAAGTTCAGCAGATCAAGGTGATATTTATTAGTCAATAGGTAATTGTTATAATAATTTCTGTGCTGTATTCTAACTTTAGTCATTGGAACAACTTGACAGGAAATGTTCTGATATAATTAATGAAGTTCTTCAATAATTAATGAAGGTTAAAAAGAGAAGAATAAATCTCAAAAAATATGGCAATTATTTTTTGCATTTTTAATTTTAAGCTTTTATACATTTGTGCATTATACCTTGTACAAACTCCTCCTTACACTACCCTATTGCCCACTGCCCATTTTGTGGCCCTCTCTACTCCACTGGTGTCCCTTTTCCTCCAGGACAGTTTTAATTTATACATTTATGGTGGTGGTGGTGGTGGTGTGTGTGTGTGTATGTGTGTGTGTGTGATCTTATGGACTTATATCTAGAACCACAAATGAGAGAAAACACAACATTGGACTTTGTGGAATTGACTTAGTTCACTGAATAGGGTCATCTCTAACTAATGGCACTATACTATATTTTAGACAAATGAACAAGAAGTGAATTTTAAAAATTTAATATAAGTATATTTTGTAAATTTTATGAATTGAAATGGTTTCGCACTTTTCAGTAAACTTCTTTCCAGCTGATATCAATTTAATTAACTTTGCCTTCACCCAAAGCTAGAAAATAGACTTAGGATACATAAGAAAATAAGATACTAAACTATTTCACTTAACCTGCATTTTGCCAGAGAATAAAATGGCTCCTTCCATAGACAAGGCTTTAAATCATCACTTTTCACATTCAGAAATATGATTTCAAATACCTAAAAATAAAACTGCAAACTGGGATACTTCTAAAATAATTTTTAAAATAAATTACAAGTCCTTACATTATGAGAGCCACACTTGACCTTTCATAGTTCAACCAGCTGAGATTAGCTCTAATTATCATCTTAAAACTACAAAGGAAAGAGCTTGGTCATTAAAAGTACCAAAGAGCTAATTGAAAAGAAAAAAATCCTAGAAAATAATCAAGACCTATGCCCATTAGTGCCCTTAACTATTAAACTTATTAGAGCATTGATTTTGACCATTATAATTATTATTTTTCACAAACATCATCTATTAAGAGATTATGAAGCCAAGTGGTGGTGGCGCACTCCTTTAACCCCAGCACTTGGAAGGCAGAGGCCAGTGGATGTCTATGAGTTCAAGTCCAGCTTGGTCTACAGAGCAAGTTCCAGGACAGCCAAGGTTACAGAGAGAAACCCTGTCTCAGGGTGAAATGGAGAGGGAGAGAGAGGGAGAGGGAGAAGGGAGAGAGAGGAAGAGAGAGGGAGAGGGAGAGGGAGAGGGAGAAGGAGAGAGAGAGAGAGAGAGAGAGAGAGAGAGAGAGAGGGAGAGAGGGAGAGAGGGAGAGAGGGAGAGAGGGAGAGGGAGAGAGGGAGAGAGAGAGGGAGAGGGAGAGAGAGGGAGTGAGGGAGAGGGAGGGAGGGAGAGAGGTGGGGGAGAGAGGGAGATAGAGAGGGAGAGAGAGGGATGGAGGGAGGGGGGGGAGAGGGAGAGGGAGAAAAAGAGGGAGGGAGAGAGAGGTTATGCGGCACATAATCTACCTACAATGAACTAGTTGTATTAATATTACCAGGTAGAAGCAAAGATAAGCAACACTAATGCCATACTCCTAGAAAGAACGCTGGTCAGACTTCAAGTTGCAGTGCAGTGAAAGAAAGGAAGCATTCCACATCTGCTGTTTGTTGGGATTGCTCTGGAAAAGTTATTAATGATGACCTAAGTTTCAATGACTCAACTCTAAAATGGAGAGACTGACATCCCAAGGATGCTGCACAGACCCATTAATTACTAGATACACAACAAACAACAGCTGTGTATGTGAAAGTTGTGTGGGCTATCCACTAGTGATGTGTTTAGGAATACTAAAATCAGCACTGGCTCGTGATGGTTAGTTGTACATGTTAGTTTTAAATATGATTTCTGGGCATATTTTCTTATGAGAATAACATTTACTCAGGAAGAGAAGTAGAGGAGCCTCTGCAATGTGGGTGTGTGATCAGCTGAGGTCTTAAACAGAACAAAGAAAGAGGGAAAATCTGCCCTGTGTTCTTGAGTTCCAGAGCTAGAATATGGGTTTCCTGCCCTCAGATTGGATGTAAACTCAATTCAGTTCCAGGTATTCAGGACCACATACTTGGACTCAGCTCTGCCATCAGCTCTCTCTGAGACTTCATATCTAACCAATTGTGGAATCATTTCTCATAATAATGAATCATTGCTCCGCCTCCACAGACATCTATATGATTTCTTTCCTGCTGGTTGTAGGATCCTATTCATTACTGTCCGTTTCACGTTCCTCCCTGGAAACTCCTGACTAGTATGGATTTTCACCAGTACTTATTGAGCCTGCCATGGTTAAGCTAACTAGAAAGATAAAGAAGTAGACATATGGTTCTGTCTTCAAAGGAACTTAAGTTCAGATTAGGTTGTGAAGTTTTCTTTTTCAAGGAAATTAAACTAACATTTGCACTGAATGCTAAAAGAGAAGAAAATATAGTTTCTGCTGGAACTTTCTGGAAGGGGGCAGTCCCAGTGTCCTGAACAACACAATAACAGCTTGGACAGAAGCACTGTCCTGGGCTTGAAAGAAGCACGAGTCTAGTACGCATGTGCTGGGATGGAAGATAGAGTATGGCTGGAGCGAAAGAAGGACTTCCTTAAATTTCTTAAAGCACTGGACTCTGACTTCTGAGCATTTCTCCTTCAGCCTTTGTCAGGTTCACCTGTAGCTATTGTCCACATGTTTCTGGTGATGTCTGAGCTAAGAGACTGAGAAATGTACTCTTTACACAGAACTTAAGTGTCCACTTACAGGGTAGCCAGCCGTTCTACCAAGGCCACAGGTATAGTGGAATGCCCCTAAGGACCTAAACCCAGAGCAGTGGATTAGCTGCCCCATCTCTGCTGGTCATCAGCTATACAGTTCTGCCTGATCAGTTACCACTGAAGTTTCCCCCATTCAAAATTCGAGACTGTAAAAATCGCCCTGCTTTCAAAATTAGGTGGGTGGGAGGGCAAAGTAAATGCTGAAGGAAAAAAATGATAGACATTAATTGCTCAATATTGAGTTATTTTTAATCTTTAGCCATCATGCCTGTTTCTTCTTTATGTGAAAATACTAATAGGCACATCATTAGGCGCTGTTGATGATGAACAGGAAATGAAATACAATCCACTAAGAGACAATATCCCACAGGCCTCAAAACCGAGAGCGGCACCCGAGAAAGGCAAGCTGCAAAGGGCGGTTCAGTTCCAACAGATTGAGACAGAAAATGCCAAAGAGCTTCGCTGATAGGAATTGCCATTTGATAGTCTATGTATTTATAATCATTCTGTATATGTCATTTCTATGTTACTGGAAAAAGAAATAAACATATCTGAAAGGAACCAGGGGTATTTATAGACGGCTCACCATACGATCTAACTCACTATGTCAAGGGATTTAACAATCGAGGTAGAGAAAGGAATAGCATTCATTAGAGGGAGAGCAGTTCTATGGTGGGGTGAGCCAGGCACCAAATTGTACATTGAGCTAAATTGAATGAGAATAATAGAGACAATTGTATATATTTAAAAATAAGCCATTATCCATTTAAAATATCTAAATAAGGGTGTTTAGAAGGAAAAGAGTTTTCAGAAACTGGGATAAAGGATAAGTGAAAAGATGAAAATTTGCATTGACAACAAAAGCCAACATGGAGAAAGAAAAGCATAGAGTATTCTGCTGAAACTCTCCTTCTAAGTGCTCTAAGGTTACCACAACTCAGAGCAGCTTACAGCATCATCCGTGTGAGGTGAGTAGCGAAGGCAGAATGAAAGAGACCCCATGAGGCAATGGAAATAAAATCTGAGCACTTGGGAAAACATTCAGACCACCGGGGCCCAAGCTATTTGTTTGGTTGTATTTCTCATTTTATTCCTTTTAGTGGAAGAAATGTTCATCGTGGTATGCAGCTAATTTTCCATCCTTTAACTTAATGTACTAAAACAGCTTTACATAAAAAAAAATCTCATTTGTCAAATGCCAAACATCTGCACCCTTGATTACAGATCTGTTACTGAGACGCTGGCTTTGCAGGTACCATATGTCAGAGTATTTCCCTGCAGTTCAGTTTATGAGCTTGCAGGAGTGTGTACGTGCGTGTGTGTGTGTGTGTGTATGTGTGTGTGTCTGTGTTACCATGCACATGCATAGTTCTACAGATGCACAAAGAAATTGACATCTGGTGCCTAAAACAGGAGAAGAGAGATATGGAAAAAGCAAGCAGATATTGTTCATATGCAGATATGAGGGAAGGCATAAGCACAGCTGATCACACTCATAGTTTGATATCACAAGCTCCATCCTATAAATAAAAATTATTATTAAAGAGATGAAAGGAAGGGAGGGAAGGAGGGAGGGAGGGAGAAACAGGATGCTGCTAAAGGGGATTTTAATGCTTGACTATTATATGATTACAAATAAAAACAGTAAGTCATGAGTAAAATGAGTACAATGTATATATTTCAAATAAAAGTAAACTGTAGGTAATAGTTCTGGTTAACTGAGGACCTATCCCGGTTACTTCTGACTTCTGCACACAGCCATATTTCCCTCAGGACCTTGTTTGCTCTCTCCGCCCCTATTAATTTCACTTCCCAGCAGGTGCCACTCTTCCTATTAACGAAAGCTTCATCTTTCTTTTCTAAATTTAAATGAGACAACCCAATCAAGAACAATAGGCCTGGAGTCAGGGGACAAGTGTTATGGTCACAGCTTGCTTTCTAATTAGGCATGCAACCTGATACAAGACACCACACACCTGCTTTATGTAAGGTGCCTGTTCCTCCTCCCTGGGTCTCCGTTTTCCTCTCTGAAAGGTGCAGAGCTGAGCCTTTGTTCTAATGGGTTTCCTAGGGAAAGTATACAGGGGTAGCAATGGGACTTTTCCTCCCACCTCTCACTCACCCTAACCAGCTTCATAGCTAAGGCAACTAGAGGATAAAGGCAAGAAAGAGGGGCCGTGTGCAAAATATCACGATTGAACTTCCACATGTACGTGGTCAAAGGTGACCTCCTGATTTCTGTGCCTTAGTTCACAGCCTGCTAAAATCTTCAGTGTGTTCTGGCAATGCTGTAGGGCTGTTTTACAGGCTAAGATAATCTCTGTGCTCACAGAACATAAAGTCCATCATTACAGAACTTAACCGTCTGGTGAGAACACTCTAAAACACAGTAAGGAAGAAAACTCACACTCAAGTGACAAAGGTGAGAGTTGCCTTAGAGGCTAAGAGAATGCCGAGAGTTTGGGTGACAGATGAAGAAGAGTCACAGAGGAACAGGAACAGTACTCATAGGCCAATGCGTTCTTAGTGCATACCCTATGTCAGGTGCTAAAGAAACAAACATCGTTCCCGCTCCAGGTTGCTAGGTGGGAGGTAAAAGGAGGAGAAGCTTCTGAGGAAACTCAGAAGGAGCATTCTATAAGTGGTACACATAACAAAACCTAAGGACAAAGGGGGATCAGCAAGGTATGATGTGTAATGTTTTACCCTTTTTGCTTTTTGGGGGGCCCACCACTCAACTCCCAAATAAATCACACACAGAGAGTTATTCTTAGTTTTGAATGCTGGGCCTTAGCTTGGCTTGTTTCTTGCCAGCTTTTCTTAACTTAAATAATCCCATCTACTTTTTCCCTCTAGACTTTTATTTTTCTTACTTGTGTATATCTTACTTTCCTTCTTACTCTGTGGCTGGGTGGGTAGCTGGGTGGCTGACCTCCGACAACCTCCTGCTCTTGTTCTCTTGCTGCTCCTCTTCCTTGAGTCTCCTTCTGTTTATATTTTCTGCCTGCCAACCCCGCCTACCCTTGCTCCTGCCTTGCTATTGGCTGTTCATCTCTTTATTAGACCATCAGGTGTTTAAGACAGGCA
Organism: Neodon shergylaensis; assembly: GCA_025134845.1. Lineage (NCBI taxonomy): Eukaryota > Metazoa > Chordata > Mammalia > Rodentia > Cricetidae > Neodon > Neodon shergylaensis. Next base: position 988,188 of record JABTXL010006377.1, read on the forward strand.
AAGAATCACAGCTTCACAGAGTTAAACAAATTCAGCATAAACAAAGGCAACACACCTTAAGACAATATTCCCCAACAAAGGTAGAACAGGGGTCAAACATTCTGCATTGCAAAGGTCTTCTGACAGGCAGACACCAACAGTTCAGAAGACCTCAAACATGTCTGAGTAGCTAGACTGTAAACAGCAAAGGTTAGAAGACATGCCCGAGAGGAAGACAGACCTAAGTAGTAAGGACTTGCAGGCCATGTTATCACTGAAGTGTGCCTTCAGATGTCCATGTCTGGCTACCAGATGAAGATGGGAAAGGAACAAGACAATAGTGGTTATGGGGAGATGCTTCAGATACAAGCTCACACCCTGGGGGCTGCAGGGGGAGGCAAGCTGTGAGAAGATGGTGGCTGTGAAGGTGGAGGATTAAGATGACTACATCTGCTGGAGTAATGGCTATGGGCAGGAAGGAGTGGTCAAGTTGCACTCCCTAACTCTGAGCAGAAGACCTGTGACTTCTCTTGCTATTAAATGAGAGGGTGACACAGGAACTGATGCTTGGGAACAGGATGAGATTAGATGGTCTGGGGATGTTAAATAAGAAAAGAACTACATTTTGAGACATGAAAATCTTTGAAGTCCTCAGCAGTCTGAAATGGAGAAAACATGGTTAAGCATGCCAGTAGCTCCTGTTAGCAATCTTTCAGCACTTGCATTATATCCATAAATGCATCATATCACACACATACAAATGCACACACATGTGCACACACCCATGCACACCCTTACTATAAATTCTCCTCCAATGATAAAAAATGTATAAACTGGATTAATTCAGTCTTTGTAATATGAAATGATACAAAATGTCTAGCTAACTACTTTTCATCCTTCCTCTCCCCTCTCTCCCTTTTCCTCTTCCTACATCTGTTTTCTCGTTTCCATTTCCCTCTCTGCCTCTCCTTTCCTTTTCTCTCTCTATTCTCTCTCTCCTTCTATCACTCCCTGTATGTCTCTGCCTTTCTCTTTTGTCTCTGGTCCTCTCTCTTTCCCTCATCTCTCATCTCCTTGCCTTCCTTTATCACTACTGCCTCTCTCCCCATCTCCATTCTCCCTCATTGTCTCTGCATATTTATCTCTCTCCCTCCTTCCAGCTCTTCACTCTCACTTCTATAACCCCTCCTCCATCCTCTATCCCTCCCTCCCTTACTTCAGAGGAACAGTCTCTAAACATGATTTTGATAAATAACAAACTCTTTGTTATGAATCAACTTTACCTGTGCCTTCCTTTCAAGGGAGTGGTCTGAAGTACACAGTGGCTTTGTGAGGCTTCTGCCTTGGGTTCAGTCCAGTGCCTGAAGTCGGTAGGTGCTTTCTTACCCCACTATCAATCTCCACTAAAGAGCAGGAATACATTGGGCACAGAGGCAAGCCACTAGAGGGACACTGAGTTATTCTTCCATGAAACAAGACTTTGCTCTCATCCTCTGGAGTGTAGACGAATTGTCACCCTGGCCTTGACAACTGGGCTTAAGTCACTTGCTGCCACAGATCACACATGATTCCTGTTCACTGTTTGTCCCAGGGTGGTCAGGGATGTCTGCTCATCTTTCTCTCTGGATGTTGATACTCATAAGTCTAGATATGAGAACATCACGAATGTGAGTTACCTAAACACCATGGATATTATGTACTTAATCCAAGTCAACATCAGCTTGAGAAACACAAGGTCATAAGTCTTGAGAAAAGTGGTGTCATTGCTGCAGGGACCAGTGGTTCCCATGATGCTCATTTTGCCATTGTTACTTGAAGTTAAAGCTAACTGCTCATCATAGAACAATACTGACTCCACTAATAGCGTGCCTTCTCTTCCTGCATTTGCTCTGGTTATGTCATTCTGAGTTACTATGTCATCACATAATCCTCTTTGAGGGTTAATACTGACTGTCGACCTGACAGGATATAGAATTACCTAGGAGATAACCCTCGAGGCATTTCTGGGAGTTTCTAATTTGAGCTACTGAGGTAAGAAGATTCAACCTCCATGTAGGTAGGCTGGGATCCTGGACAGAATAAAGAAGAGAAAGCTAGCTGAACACAAGCGTTCATCATTCTGTTTCTGGACCCAAATGCATTGAGACCAGCTGCCGCACACCTCTGCCAACATGCCATCTCCAACATGGCAACATGGTAGATACCATCTTTGATCTGTCAGCAAGATTAGACCCTTTCCTTCTTTCCTTCCTTTCTTAAGTTGCTTTTCTCAGGTATTTTGTCAAAGTGCAGGAAAAGTAATCAACCCACCCTTTGACAGAAAAGTCAGAGGAAAGCTAGAGAGATGGCCTGAGTTCAATTCCCAGCACCCACCTCTTAATCCTCACAATGACTTTGTAACTCCAGTTCTGGGAGGATGAGGGCTCCATCTCTGGCCTCTGTGAACATCTCGCACACATGTCTACATACCCCCAACATAAACATACATAAAACTAAAAATAAGATATTAAGAGTAGGAATGTCATAAACTATCACCATCGAGAGGGATGGGAATATAAACATAAAATTCCTTATTTATCATTTATTAATTTATCAGGAGAGGCACACTTGTTGTCACAGCATACAAGCAGAGGACAACTTGCAGCAGTCAGTTCTCTTCTTCAACAAGTGGATTCCAGAATTTGAACTCAGGCTTGGCAGCAAGGGCCTTTACCTGCTGAGCCACCTTACCAGCATTTATATAGAATTTTATCCACTAATTATAAGCTACCTAAAGTTAGATTCTACATTTAAAAATAATTCTGGGGTTGAAACACATCATAAATTATTATTTTACTACCTTGAACATGGACAGATTCCACTATGTTCCACTATGAAGGAAGGGGGTAGTGGAGTGTGAGGAAGGACCAGAGGAAGGACCGTGAAGAAATCCCTCACCTGTTCACTGCTTGCATCTATAACTCCATCACCTCTTTCTTCATTATTTTAATGACTTGTTGCTAACAAACACACGTCCCCGTGAAGACTCTAATGGGCAGAGTCTGCTGGCGCCAAATGGTCCTAACGTCTCCCCAAAATGAGATAGAAGAGACTTTTTTAAAATTTATTTATTAGCCGGGCGGTGGTGGTGCATGCCTTTAATCCCAGCACTTGGGAGGCAGAGGCAGGCGGATCTCTGTGAGTTCGAGACCAGCCTGGTCTACAAGAGCTAGTTCCAGGACAGGCTCCAAAACCACAGAGAAACCCTGTCTCGAAAAACCAAAAATAAATAAATAAATAATTTATTTATTTATTAAAGATTTCTGTCTCCTCCCCACCGCCGCCTCCCATTTCCCTCCCTCTCCCTCCATCAAGTCCCCCTCCCTCGTCAGCCCAAAGAGCAATCAGGGTTCCCTGCCCTGTGGGAAGTCCAAGGACCACCCACTTCCATCCAGGTCTAGTAAGGTGAGCATCCAAACTGCCTAGGCTCCCACAAAGCCAGTACGTGCAGTAGGATCAAAAACCCATTGCCATTGTTCTTGAGTTCTCAGTAGTCCTCGTTGTCCATCATCAGGCGATGAAAGGAGACAGAGACAGAGACTCACATTGGAGCACCGGACAGAAATCTCAAGGTCCAAATCAGGAGCAGAAGGAGAGAGAGCACGAGCAAGGAACTCAGAACCGCGAGGGGTGCACCCACACACTGAGACAATGGGGATGTTCTATCGGGAACTCACCAAGGCTAGTTGGCCTGGGTCTGAAAAAGCCTGGGATAAAACCGGACTCGCTGAACATAGAAGAGACTTTAGATGGAGGCCCAGGTCAGAGCCTTCACTGAGGGATCCCTGGTCTAGTCCTATCAGCAGAGAGCCTTGTGATAGAAGTCAACAGATGAAAAGAAAACTCCAGCTCAGCACTGAGCCGGCCTCTCTGCAGCACAGCAGGAGGCAGGTGTACCTCCTGTAAGACAACTTACAATTCACTTAGGGCATTCTTCAAATGAACCAAATTCACAGAGAAGATAACACGTTTTCTCAATGCTGATTCCAGGGAACTGGCTCTCTTGGGGGTAGTGAGAACACTGAGTGGGTAAGAGCTCCTCCTTCAAAGTCATGATAACCCATGCTAATATCCCCAGAACCCATGCTGAAAAGCCAGGCATGGCTGTGCAGGCCTACATCCGCAGTGCCATGGAGACAGGAGGAACACTGGAGCTTGTTGGTTACTACCAGCCTAGACCAGATTTAGTAGGAAGATTTGCTCAAGGAAATAAGATGCAGACTGATAGAGCAGGACACCCAGTGTCCACCTTTGGCCTATGCAGCATACATATGTGCATCTACACACACGTGTTAATATACCTTACACCTACTATACACACACACACACACACGCATACACACACGCATACACACACACACACACACACCAAAAAATATTTTTATTAAAGATTTCAAAATTTGTGGCATTGGAGTCCAATTAAGTCATTCTATGCTATTTACATTTCTGAAGATCTGCTTCATTGTCTGTAATTTCACAGTGAAAAGGATAAGAAGAACACTTGGAAGAACCACTCAGTTTTTATTATGACACAGAGGAACCTGTTACAGACAGAGTAATGTCCTCAACCCAAAACATGCCCAGAAACTGTGAGTATGTCACTGCTCCTCACACCAAGAACACGGCACAAGCTGTAAGGTGAAGGGCCTGAGGTGGGGAGATTGGTTTGAATAATGACTCTAAGGCCAATCCAGTCATGAATCCTTAAGTGGAGACACGCCACTGCTCCGGTTGAGGACGTAAGAAGAAAGGAAGCAGGTAGGATGGAAGCTTCCAGGGCTGGATTGTTTTTATAGGCTTTGAGGATAAAGAAGGGGGCAAGAATTAAAAAAATAAAATAAAATGCACATGGCCACAAGGGCATAGGAAAGATGAAGAAAAAGACTCTAGCAAAACCACAGCCCTATTAACACCTTGACTTTAGTCTAGTGAGTGAGACCCACTATGGTATGGTAGGTCTAGCCGTAGGATTAATAAAACACTTTGGGTTGTGAAATGTTCCCCAAAGGCTCATGGGTTGATATTTTGGTTCAAAGGAGTGCTATTACTAAGAGGTAATGGAACCTTTAGGGTGCCACGCGAAAGCTCACCCAACTAACCTGGACTCGAGCTTAAAGATACTTAGTCAGTCAGGGAGCCTGCATGGGACTGACATAGGCACTCTGCATATACGTTACAGTTGTGTGGCTTCGTCCTCTGGTGGTACTCCTAACAGTGGAAAGAGGGAGTGTCTCTACTCTTCAACTGGTTTTAGGGATCCTAGTTCTACTGAATCACCTTGCCCAGCTTTAATACATGAGGAGGTGCTTAGTCTTACTGCAACTTGATATGCCATGTTTTATTGATACTCATAGGAGACCTGCCTTTTCCTGGATGGAAATAGAAGAGGAGGGAATGAGGGGATAAAAGTGGGTGGGTGTAAGGGAACGGAAGGAGAGGACTTGGAGGAGGCTGTGGCCAGAATGTAAAATAAATAAAAGAATATAAAAATAAAAAAATAAAAATATCCCCCTTAAAGTAGAACCCAGTAAGAAGTCTTAGGCCACTGAGAAATGCACATGCAAGAGACTGTGGGACTCTGGCCCCGTTCTCTGTTTCTGTGTTGCCTTCTCAGCTGCTTCATGCTCTCCACCATAAGAAACGACCATACCATGTGACCTCACTCAAAGCAGTGTAACTAACTAACCACTGAAAGGGACCTCGGCAACTGTGAACCATGACAAGCTTTCCTTCCTTTAAATGTATTAACCTTTAACAGTGTGTTACACACACACACACACAAAAAAAAACCAGTGTGTTACAGTCACTAAAAGATGACTGCATGAAATTATAAATTTAACTCAAACATGCCGATCTGTTCTAGCAGACACAGTGTACTAATTTATTTTTCTTTTATGTTTTGTCCACCATAAAATGGGAGCAGGTTTCTTCTCTTTTCTGTTAAACACTTGCAAACATGAAATACACACACCGGACACAGAACGTTAGAGGAGCCGAGGGGGAGAAACCAATTGTGGATGCTCTTCCATACACTCCTTTTCCATATTCCACCAGATTCAGTCAATCAGAAAATAAATCAGAAACTTAATATATCTTAACAGTTTCATGGCTTCCCCAGGTAATCAGAGGCAGTCTTTCATATTGATCATAATGTAAAACTAGGTGAGTTATAGAGACGCATAACCTGTCAGTTCTTTGGCAAATAGGGAGCCTCCCTTGGAAAACACAGTAATGAAATATTCTCTGAGTCAGTATGCAGATCGCCAACTGCCAGGCGAGCTAATGAGATGCGTGGCTGGGGACTTAGCATGCAGCTCCAGCCCTGGTTCTGCATAAGAAACGCGGCTGATTCTGATCTCATCACCTTATCCATTTTTTACAGAAACATCTATCAGCAAAGAGAAGACATTCCCTGTATTAAAAAGTTTCCACAGACACCCTCAGCTATCAGAACCAGGACAGCAGGCCATGGATTAGTGCTTGCAAACTCAATAAGGTATTTTGCAAGGAACATACTTAATCAGTCTAACACTGATTATATTTGGTACGTTCAAAATACGAAAGCCCAGCTTTGTGGAATGATTTGTCAACATTCCAGGAAGGGGCCTTTATAAGAGATGACTTTGGGATTTATGGAGCAGACAGGACAAAATTGAGCTTCCAAACCAACCTAACAGAAATCATCTTGTGGGTATAAACAAAAATAGTACCTCAGCCTTGTATACTATTAAAAATCTTGTATACAAAAATTGTTCAGAATCTACGAAAAGTGTTTCAATGATTATTTTTAAAATAGAGCAGGGAAGAAGGAACATATGTGCTTTAAAAAAAAGACTATGACTATTCAAGTCTTCTGTTCAGCACTTACTGCCTTTGCATCCTTGGGAAAGTTTCAGAAATTGTTTGCACCTAGGCTCCCCGGATGTGAAGTGGTGATGAATGGCAGCTATAGCTACAAACTGTTTAGTACAACTAGTAAGTTGCAGGAGGAACTCAGTATCTGTCAGAATTATGTTTCTCATGTATGTTCATCATGTTCAGGATAGGAATAATTTATCATAAGTATTCTAGAAAATTCAGGCAATGGGCCAAAATTCGGCAGACCCATTTTCTCTATGTCTTGGTCAATTTGCTCCTACCAACAGAGACAAAGTAGAAGTAACCAACCCAGATGCTCTTTGTTAATTTAGTTAAGAAGATCCCCAGTAGCAAAGAAATGGAATCTCCCTAGATGTCCCCCAACAGATGGAGGGATAAAGAAAATGTGGTATATACACACAATGACATTTTATCTAGCCATAAAGAAAAATGAAATTATAAAATATGAAAGAAATGAATGGAAATGGAAAATAATACATTGAAATTGGTAACCTGGGCTCAAAAAGACAAATATTACATATTTTCGCTTATGTAGGAGTCTTAGCATCTAATTTTTATTCGTGTGAGCTTATGTGGGAGTTAGTTTGTGTAGACGTGTAGGAAACTAAAAAGGGTCCCATGAGAGAGGAATAAGGAGATGTATTAATCCAGGGAGAGGTTGGGGAGGGTACAAAGTGGAGTATTAGCAGTGTGGGGACCTAAGCAGGGATGGGGCAGAGAAATGGAGAAAATGTGACATGGAGGAAGTCAACCAAATGAATAATTACTTTAAATTACAGAGGACTTTGCCTGGGCTAAAACTGTTAAAAAAGCAACTTGCATAGTAATAGATTTTAAGCCCAGAGGAAAAGGAGGGAAAGCTCAGGAGGACACTGAAAGGAACAGTAGCAAAAGAATTTTACCCAACTAATCAATCAGCTACAAGGAAAGCTTGGTGGATAATGAGGAAATACCAATGTTGTGAAATGTAAAAGTTAGGACTGGCTTTAAATATATAGGAGCAAGCTTGTAATAATACATTTTTTTGAAAATGAAAAAAAATTACTAACAAAATACACAAGGCTTCCTAAAGCATAAAGACCAGAAGAAAGAGCTCACGTGCCTTATATGAGAGACACTCAGTCAAAGGATTGTTGTGAGAGTGTGAGAACCCAAGTAAAAATGCCAGGAGTGGTGGGACCACCTGTAATCCCAGTAGTGAGGAGGTGGAGACAGGCAGGTCTCTGGTGCTTACTGGCCAGCCAAACTAGCCCATTGGTAAGCTGCAGGCGAATGAGAGACTCTATCTCTAAAACAGAGACAGACTGACAGAGACAGACATAGAGATAGACAGACAGACACACATACACACACACAGGGGAGAGGAGTTCTTAATGGCATCTGAGAAATGACACCCAAGGTTCTCCTCTGGCCTGCGCATGCACACACACACACACACACACACACACATTTGTCATGAAGAAAAACGATAATAAAGCCAAACTTAAGCAACTACCAACATGTTCTTTAAAAGCTAAGCGTCTTCAAATCAAAAGAATGAAATATCCCACTTGTGTAGGACAGCTAAGACATTCCCTGGGAGTTTTTGCTAAACTCGGTCTCCTTGGTTATCCACTATCTTTGTCTTCAGCTGTGGAAAACAATCACTTCATTCTGAGATCTGCTACACAGTGCTGTCCCTTGCACAGATGACACACACCTTTCCATATTGAATAACCAACCAACTAAGACGAAAATGCACATTGTGCCTATGGTTCTAAATACCACCCCTGTCATCAAAAGGAATAAAACAGATGCTGTCTAGGAACATATATTCAACTGGATATCAGACTCCTTAAAAAATGGCTCCTCGCAGTATTCCACAAAATAAATGAGAATACAAACGTTTCTGTAGAATACTCAAGTTCATCAGTGTTTAAGGCCAAATCCAGTTAACATTCTGAACCAACTACAATATCAGAAGAATTCATTGTGCTTTGAAAAGTGTTAGATTCTCTGGGTCTCTGTGACTCCTGAGGTCATCACTCTCTGGATACAGCTGACATACGCTTTTGCATAATTTGATGTGTTTACATGTTCATATATTTGCAGCGATGAACACATAAATTTGTGCAGGAATGAAAACACATGTGTATGCAAACATGCAAAGGCCAGGTGTCAGCCTCAAGTGCCATTCTCCAAGTATTAGAGAGGGTATTCCTTGGCCTGGAACTTGCCCTTGCCAATAAGGCTAGGCTAGAAGGCCCTTGAGCCCTAGTGATTTTGGCTTTAGAGGATTTGAGTTATCTGGATAATGGGCCTCAGGGCATGCCTGTGGAGGAGTATCTTGCTTGTGTTGACTGAGGTGGGAAGACATGATTGCTGTGGGCAGCAGTGCTCCTGCCTGGGATCCGGGATTGTATGGAGGAACTGGGCAGCAGCATGCGTTCGGGGCACACCTCTCCTCATGTAGCTGTGACGTGAGCCAGCTAGTCTAACCTCTGCTTCCTGACTTCCCCATCTTGAACAGTGAAAAATGCTGTTTTTCAGAGTATTTTGTCACACCAAAGGGAAGAGAAACCAAAGAGGCCAGTGGAGACAGGGTAGCAAGGCGGGGGGGGGGGGTCTCAGTCCCTCAGCCCCTGTACTTCTGATCCATGAACTCGAGGAGGGAGGTGGTGAACATGTCCCCATAACATTCAGATAACGAAAGAGAGTTGAGCTGAATTTTATAGCTCCCAAGTCAATCTCCAATCATATTCTGGTTACTTTGTTTTGTCTGAAATGAATCTGCCTTCTTCTATGTCCAATGGAAAATGGTTCCATTGGTCTCTAGTGACTTTGTTTTGTCTAGGGTGAACATGCTTCCTTATAAAGTGTGATGCAAGGCTTGAGATGAGAAGCCTTAATTCATGATCTAGGCAACAGTTTATTATGTCCCTGGCAATTCATTATTGGGTATGAAAATGAATATTTGCTGTGTTCTCCATGGTCAAGGAGCAGTCACCAGGACTCATGCATGCCACGAGGCTCCAACCTCCTAGAGTTTGCCGAAGAGTAAGCGATCTGTAGATAGGTTAAGCCATGGGATATATCCTCATAGAAGGGTTCAGAAAAATGGAAAGCGGCCCCCAGTAGTCCCTCAGGTAGAAGCCAGAGCACAGTGCACATGGTTGTTTTAAAGACTCCAAAGTAGGAAAAGTTCAAAGTAAACACCAGCTACTCAAAGCAAAGAGATAATGCTGATGTCATAGTCAGTTATCTGTAGCAATCCTTCCTAAGCTGTTGAAGTGGGGACCTGGACCCTGGCAGCTATAACAGCCATGCTCAGTCACCTGTCCCCAACAGATCATTACAAAAACCAAAGAGAAAAATAAAATGGAGATTTACTCAGAAGAGTTCTATTGAAAACAGGAACAAAGAGTGGCCTTCAAGTCGAGTAACTCCTGCAAGCCCATCTTTGGGGTTCTGCAGTGAGGTTGGGGTTAAAACAGGGAACAAGAGGTATGTAAGCATGCCAGGTCTGCCCATCACTATTGTCTCTGCCCTAGTGTGGACAGCAAGGTGGTCAAACAAGCTGTCAAAACTGTGTGCAATCTTGTTCAGGAGACAAGCCCCACCTCTTGCTGGCATCGGGCCGTTTTCTTTCCCCAGAATAAGATTATTTTTGCGATTCATTTGAATCGTAGGAACAGTTGTTGGTTTAATATATATTCATTTACTCTTGAGTTTCATTCTCTATTATCTGATATTAGTGACATTAATATCATTTGCTCTTTTGCCTTTGCCTACCCCAACATGTTGTGTGTGTGTTTGTAGATAGCTATGTATAGATAGCTACAAACATAGATATAAATATAAAACTCCGAAATAAAGACATGAAAATAATGCCAAGAGTTTGGAAGTTTTGAACATAAAAATTTATTCCTAAATACTGTAATGTTTATTCAGGATGAAAGGGGGCATTGTCTCATTAATCCAGTATATTTATCAAATTCAGGAGTTCACAATTAATAAATTTTCTGTGTCTAGTATGCAACAATCTAAATGCAAATTGTTCTGATAGATAATGATCATTGTTTTCCTGTAGTCCAGAGTCATGGATTGCCTTTGCTCACTGTGTCTCTTTTATTAGTTTTAATCTAGGACATTCTTGGTTCTTCTTTTTTATCTGTAGGATCAGTATTCTTGAAGAGTACAAGGTAGAGTTATGTAGTGTTCCCTTGAGTTTGTGGCAAGAGAACGCAGAAGTGACGGTCTGTCTTTCATATTGTCTCACATTAGAAGGTGAAGGAATAGCCCTGGGCCCTTCGGTTGGGGCCATCTGGCTTAGGTAGCACTAACTCAGTTAGCACCATAATCTCCAGGTTAGTCCACAGCATGAGTTAGCGTTTTATTCTTGTAACTAGTAAGTCACCTCTGTTGTAGTTTAGCAGTGGGTGAGAACAAACCACAATATACAAGGAACCCACATGAAAGCTTACTGTGGGGGGAATGGCAAAAGAAAAAGTCATGCCGGTTGACCAGGAAAGGGAAGTGAGGCAGAAGAGAATGAGGGACCACAAGGCAGTCTTAGTACTGGCCTTTAAGATGAGGAAACCAACCATAAACAAAAATACCAAATGCTGGCCAAAGCAATCGGACTGACCTCGGCAACTGCCCCCAAGGCTCAAGGACTACTGGATCCCTGCATCAAATGTGGTCAGAAAGGTCACAGCCTGGGCTTACCCTAATCCCCGTGGGCCCCATGGCCATGTCCAAGGTCCTATCAAGACGGACATGTTCAGTTGATTGTCCCCATGCATCTCGTGGCATGGGGACATCAAACACAGACCGCCCTCCAGCTGACGTTCTAGGCCTGGCCATGGACGACCGAAGAGGTCCAGGCTCTCTTTACTGGATCACTATCATCTCTGACAGGGAACTCCAAGTAGACATCATGGTATCAGGGTGGTCCATCTCCTTTCTCTTGGACACCAGAGCCACATACTCGTTCCTGGGGAGTTTTGGGTGACCTGCCTCCCCTTCTTTTCTCCCTATTGTTGGGGTAAGGGAGAGCCTTACCTCCTTCATCAGACCCCTCTCCTTTCCCCTAGGCTGCTTCGCATCCTCCTGTTTCTGCTAATCACACCCTGCTCCATCAATTTCCTCTCTCTGCTCAAACCAGTTAGCTACTATTACATGACTACCAACCATTAGCCACAGAGCTGGAAGTGCAAAGACTATCAAACGGGCCATGATGTTCCAGAAAATTAACTTGGATTTACCTCAAACAGCATCTTGCCAGGTCGAAGAGATGCTGGAAGGTTCCACAGAGTCTAAACAGCAGTCAAACAACCAGCTACTCCAGGATATGGCCAGCTCCCCAGTTTGCTCAGGTTCCCCTAAGATTTAAATGCCCCAGGTCAGCTAGGAGTCTTTTTTTTTTTTTTTGGTTTTTTGAGACAGGGTTTCTCTCTGTAGCTTTGGAGCCTGTCCTGGAACTAGCTCTGTAGACCAGGCTGGTCTCGAACTCACAAAGATTCGCCTGCCTCTGCCTCCCGAGTGCTGGGATTAAAGGCGGGCGCCACCATCGCCCGGCTAGAAGGAGTCTTAAAAACTCAGTGTCTCTATCCCTGTCCCACCTGCTATTCCCTTTAATTTCCCCACATTTTTATAATAAGCAAAAGGTGGGGATATTAGCATTCAGGAATTATGCTGGTCTGCCCCCCCCACCCTGTCACCTGGCAAGATGCACCTGTCATATTTAGGCAAATGCGTAGCTAGCCCCAGGGTCCCACAACTGTCCATGTGCCTGTCAGTATTCAGGCAAAGGCCTAGCCAGCCTGTGGATATATGTCACTACCTCATGTGCTGCGCTGCTATGTAAACCTCTATACACATGTGCAAGGTCCCTTTAAAAGCGAGCTCCACCTGTCCCTCATTCTCTTCTGCCTCACTTCCTTTTCCCTTTGACAGGCATGACTCTCTTTCACACACACACACACACACACACATCAATAAACTCCCTTATGGGTTTGTTGTATATTGTGGTTTGTTCTCACCCACCGCTAAACTACAGCAGCCTCTGGGGAAGTAACTGCCCTTCTTAGGTACTTTTAGATAAGTTCAACAAATACTTATGGTGCTTACACTCCACCCAGCAGTGTTAGAGGAACTGGAGGCAAAAGTCACTTCCTTCAAGGACCCAGTGGAGGGAAGAGGATAGTGACTAGGAGCAAGTTAACACAGTATTTAGAATTCTAAAAGACAGCTGTGGGGAGTTTACAAAGGATTTGTGTGCTTTGATTTTAACCAAGGTAATCAGGAAAGGTCTCTGTAAGAAGTTGATATTTGAGAAGCCACATAAAGAAGAGAGGACCAGAACTGTGGGGAAAAGAAAACTCCCTCCAAAATTCCAAAGGACTTTGGAGTCTGGCATACTTAAAACACAGCAAAGGGCTGGGAGAGCAACAGGTTCCTCAGGATCCTTCCTTGCCAGCTGACTGAGACACTCTACATCCCCCAGCAGATCAAAAAGGCAAGGAGGCATGCTAGATTGTAGACTTCAGACAGCAGCAGCACAGCTCATTCTAGCCTCAGCTGGAGGAGGGGCTGGGGGGAGTCTCCTGTGTCTGCTCACTCTCCTCTTGCTCTGGCTCCCTCACCTTACTTCCCTCTCTGCCAGTGGCAGAGCAAGCAGGCAGTCTGGTCACAGACCTTCAAGGTTCTCATCTGCCCACTGTGTTAGCCATACATCCTTTGTTTAGACAAATCCTTCAGGGGAGGGGATCAATCAAGAAGGAGGAGGGGCTTACCTTGGTTCACTGCTCTGACAGAGCTCAGTCCTTCCAGGTGTTCAGGATGTAGCAGAACAGAAGTAGCTAACACCCTGGAAACTGGAAGCTGAGAAAGGAGAATCCTGTCACTCAGCTAGGTTCCTACATATCCCCCTATTTATGCTACATGAGCCCCAGTTCATGGGCTGCTTTGACCCACATCTGAGGGAGACCCTACAGGTGGTCATGGCAGGTAGGGAAACTCAGAGGTAAGAAAGAAAACTCCTTTCAAATTAACTTGGTCAACCTGGACTAAGACTTCAATCATCTAATGCCAGACAGTTTATTCCCAAGAAATTTAAACATAGTATAACTTGGAAAAAAATTTCCTGGTATAACACAATTGCCAATGCACAAGGAAGCATAATTGCATCAAAACAACTCAGGACATATGGTCATTTCTTCAAAGAAGATCATTCTAGAGGGAGGCTACCTGTATTAGCTTATGCACTTAGGAAGTGGTGTGGCCTGGTGTAAGTCATACACAAAGCATAGAAGTCATTTGGGCTATTAACTACCCCAGGTCCTGGCTGTGGGAGCTTAGGCGAGCCCCTGGCTATAGAGATAATATAAGAGTCATTTAGATTATTGATATCTCTGTCCTGGTTGTGGGAGCATGGGGAGCCCCTGGCTATAAAGGTCATTTAGATTACTAGCCACCCCCCAGCCCTGGTTGTAGGAGCTTAACATGGCCTTGCCTAACAGATAATTCAGATCACCTAGCTGTTAGTCACCTCTAATTCCCAGCTTTCTGGATGGAAGAAGGGGTTTTACATCCATTTCTTGAGAGTACAATCCTGTGTGCTTAACCTCCCTGGCATTTCTAGAGCTCTGTGAGTGCAAGGACCTTCTTGCTGTGCTTCTAACACACATGCAGGGTAGGTCTTTCCCCTCTGTTAGTCCCCTCTGGAAATGTCTTCACGGATACACCCAGGGCTGTGCCTCAGTCTTCTGGGTCATTTGAATCTAGTCAAGTCGAGGACCCAAACTGTCACGACCATCCCTTAGGAAAATAGTGCATCTTCCCAACATATGAGGGCAATTCCTGAGAACAGAGCCCTACCCTAGGCCCCTCACCTATGAGGACTATTTATGAGAACAGTGCTTCCCAGGTCCCTCACCAATAGCTGAGGAATCCCCTGTAGGACAAAGCCTAGGGAAAAGTCAGCTATAGAGGGGTTGGATCAGCAGAGTCTGCAATACCAATCCATCACAGATTCAGCCAGTGAGAGAACGAGCAAGGGCTAACACTCCAAAGGCTCTTACCCGGGAGAAAGGAGAAGGGTGTGCTGAGGAGGAAAGGCGGTAGATGTGCACGATTAATTTAAGTAATCATGCTGTTCCTTTAATAAATATGATATTAACTCCTCAAGATCCTAGTGAATGACATTCTGAGCAGATTTGCACTCTCTTTCTACATATGTGTATATGTATAAGGTTAGATATAACACACACACGTATATAATATTATATATAGATACCCAAGGAACACTCGCCCACTCCCTTGTTGACAATGAAAGATTGATAAGAAAAAGCAAAACAGTGTATTAAGCACACAGCTTCTCTGTGATTTTTTTTACATGACAAATACAGAAAAAGCTTTGAAGATATAAGGCAGGTGGTTCTATGATCATCAAATCTGCTTTGCCTATGCATAAATACCCAATTCTCCACTGAGGTCCTAGGATACGGGACCATAAAAGCCTGATAGTACCTAAAGTGACAATTTTCCTTTATAACAGCACAGTTTTATTAGAGCTATAAGTAGCTAAATCTAGTTCCCTAAAAAATCAACTAATTTGAAAGCCAATGGACATTGCTAAATGAAAAAAAAATCAGAAATGAGAAACCAGTGACATTTATTGTACCACTGGCTTTAACACTCATGTTAAACAATTTCATAGAGAGGCGGAAAAACTAAATTAAAGCATAAATTCCATTTAAGCTAAAAGAAGCAAGGGACTGTAGACATTTTCTAAACGACTGCAGCCTCTTTGTAATGCTAACCACAATTTTACATTCTCTTTTAAGAAAAAAAATCTTATTTTTTTCAAAAATTGACACCTAAGACTAAGTAAAAACTTAATATTTCTATAAATTCTAGTCTTAAACAGAAGCACTCAAGTGGGTTGACTAATCCTGCTGTGCTTGCCCTAATTATATCCTAGCTATAGTTCTTTCTAAATTGGTGTTTAGGGGAGCTTGGTAAGAATGGCCCGGGAGTAGAAGCTTAAGATGCCTCTTAATACATGGTAGGAAAAGCTGAGCATTTGAGCTAAAAGAATGTGAATTCTGTTGCCTAAATGTGAGCTGAGAGAAACACCAGAGAATTAATAGGTAAGTTCATCATTACAGTAATCCATAAAATTTAAGCAATAAATAATTTTCTTTATAGATAAACAGAAAATTCTATAAAAATAATGGAAGAAAGTTCCCCATTGAACACAACAAAAGTAAATCTTTGGGCATAATATTCATGAGAAATGTACCCATACTATTTTTGAATTATATAATCTCATTTAGTTATTATGATCAAAACACAAAAATAAAGAAACTAGGACAGAAATTGTATCCTCCCAGGAAGAATGTAGACGAGTGAGACCATTTTGAAGGGCAATTAAGCATGATTCATTAAGTTCTACAAAGATGTGTACTTGTTTAACTCAGTAAATGCAGGAGAAAAGTATTTTAAGAAAATTATCAAAACGCCATCAAAGATGAAGGTCATCTGTCCGTGTTAGAATAGTAAACTAAGTAGAAAATCCAAATATTTAAGAATAGAGAATTGGCTACACTATATCTCCCCCACAGAAGGGAAGCCAAGGCAGGCAATAACATAATAATCACACTGCTTGGAGCTGGAGAGATGCTTCAGAGAGCTGAGTTTGGTTCCTACACCCACACTGAGTAGCTGTGTTTTCTGGGCTCTGAAGATCTGACACTCATTCTGGTCTCCGTGGACTGTTGCACACACGTGCCATGCATTCACACATAGGCATAGACACATAAACAGAGAAAAAACAGTAATTTTTTAAAAAAGTGTTCAAGAAATTTAAACAGTGGACTATTAGTGCGGCATATCAAATCTGAGGGATAAGAATACCTCCCCTACACAAAATATATTAATGGAAGGACTAGGAAGATGGCTCAATGCCTAAGAACAAAATCCCCAGAATTCATAATAAAAAGCTAAGCCTGACCATGTATAAGCCTGTAACTCAGGTAGCATGGGGGCAGAGACAGGAGGAATTCTGGAGTTTTCAGGCTGCCTGACTAGCTGCAGCTTCACTGAAAGACCCTGGAAGGTGAAGACTGGTAGAACATGACACCCATAGTACTCCCTTGGTCTTTGTACATATTCCACATATATAAATGGGCACTACACGTGTGTGTGTGTGTGTGTGCACGCCCCCGCACACATACATGGGTGTATTTGCATATTCAAGAATTAGGGATTTACTATTTTTAGAAGATGCTTTCCAGCCTTCTTAAATCCCCAAATCTGTGAGTATAACCTAGCAGTAACTTCCCCCATCAAACACAATCAATTCTGAAGAGACACTGCATACCTAATTCATCACCCTGTAACACATCGCCTACCCCTGTGCTGCTGGTGTGCCCTGTGCCCCCCTAATTTGTTTTTAATTGGTTGAAATCGTATTTTCTAACATTGATCATTTGTTTTCCTAGGTTAGGGAATTTTACCACATTTTTTACATTCATTTAAATATTTAAGTTTATTATTCACAAAACCATGGGTGTGCTATAGTGATCATTCTTCTAATATCTCTTTTTTATTTTTAATTTATTTATTTATTAAAGATTTCTGCCTTCTCCCCGCCACCGCCTCCCATTTCCCTCCCCCTCCCCCAATCAAGTCTCCCTCCCTCATCAGCCCGAAGAGCAATCAGGGTTCCCTGACCTGTGGGAAGTCCAAGGACCACCCACCTCCATCCAGGTCTAGTAAGGTGAGCATCCAAACTGCCTAGGCTCCCCCAAAGCCAGTACGTGCAGTAGGATCAAAAACTCATTGCCATTGTTCTTGAGTTCTCAGTAGTCCTCATTGTCCACTATGTTCAGCAAGTCCGGTTTTATCCCACGCTTAAAATTGAAAATATTGAAAGAAAATAATCATATGTCTGATTATCCCTGGCAATTATGCCATTGCTATAGATTCGATTAATAATACCTGGGAAATGGCAGCTTATTGGATGCCAATAAGTGACATGGACTGTACTTACAGAAAGGGCAATATCTTCATCCAAAAACACGGAGCAGTTTGTAGTTCATGCCTAACCTTTCAGTCCCTTTGACAAAACTGCTTTAGACTACTAGGGTTAGTCATTTCATAGCTTCCATGTTAACTGACAGAAGATAAGACCCATATCTGAACATTTCTGCATGAAGGTAACTTTGCTTATATAAACTCTTTATTCACTAAGGCAATAAGAGCATGAGCCTAGTGAATTCCTTTTTAAAAAGCTTTAGGAAAAAGCATAATTGGTATCATTTAATCACACATATATTAAGATCAATGCAGAAACTAACCAAAGAGAGTATGTACATTAGCAATAGAATTTTAGCCTTTCCATTTCTTCCCAGTTAACAGGAACTTAGATATCTCCATCCAGAAACAAAGTGATTTATGCAGTTTATGTGATGCTTATTCAATAATTAAGGAAATTGCAACCATATACAAAGATCAATGGAAAGTAGAAGCAAAGAAAGGTATCTGATGGGCGCTCTTGAGAGAAGATACTGGAAATTGTAACATACTAAGTCAGTAACCTGAGTTCACCAGTCCTTCTCAATCCATGGCTAAGCTAAGAGACCTAGTCACTGTGGAAACCCACTAAAGTAAGTTCTTCATATGCAAAGTGGAGACCACTGAGCCCTCAAACCAAAGTGGGAGGAGCTTCAGATTGGGAGAAAGGAGAAAATGGGGGTGGATTAACTCAAACTAAGGATGAATGAAAAAGCCTTAGTGAATCTTACTGTTCAGTAGTCTAAGTAAAATTTATAATTAAAAAAAAAACAGAAGTTTGTATAGATACCCTGCATGTGTGAACTATGCTGCTCCCAAAGAACATGAGCTTCTGACTGCCACACTGTCACCATTGTTCCTGTTTTCCACCACAACCAGATGGTAGGAGTCTATGGTTAAAGACATCAAACACTTTGGTTGTAGAGCATAGCGAAATCAAGCTAGAACCTAACAGAAAATTTCTTCCCTGTTGGTTAAAATACCAATCTGCCAAGTAAGGTATGCCCATTGGTGCAATAGCAGCATGGCTCTTAGAGTAATAGCAACTCTCTGGATGGAAAGCCTGATGGGTGGGATGGAATTCATTCCAGGTAATGTGAAACCAACCCAAAGACAGTGACTGGGGAGGTCATAGGCCCTAGGTGAGGATTTTCTACTGTCACTTGGGTAAATGGTCCCACAGTTAAACCACCCTCTAAAACTTGGTGTTTACACCTATGAACGAGTACTGCCCTCGACATTTGTCATGGAACCCTCTTTTTGCGATGGGAAGTAGTTAAGGCAGACAGTTGTTATTGGTCAAAGTGCTGAGAATGACTAAGCGTGAATGTTCAGCTGGAGACAGGATATTTATATATACCTACCTCCTTTACTTGACAGTTAAGGGGACACTGTGAAAGCTGGGGTGGGAGGAACAGGAGAACCAGAGGCTAGAGAGGAATCCTGTGAAAGGTTGTCTCCGGGTCTACACGATTGTCAAACTCGTGTCCTGGAAACAGCTGTGGGTACCTGCACAGGCCCAAGCTAGTCAACATCTCAGCAGAGAGCAGGAGTGGCCCATGAGGCAACCGATGAGCTACTGACAGTCGATGGCTACTGGGGAAGGGAGAAGTATTAATTTCTTTGTAGTTTGCCCTCTAATAGGTTGTCCATGTGCCAATGAGTGGTCTAAAATCTGTGTGTATGAGCAGCATTAACTACACACATGGGGTATAAAGAAGAAGAGGACGTAAACGACAGAAAGGGATGTGGTGGGGGAACACTATCAAGATAAACTATAGAAAATCACAGAATTGTCAAAGGATGTATAAAGCATTTTAACTGAAAAATAAAGTGGGAGGACAGGTGAGAGAGGGATTGGTGTGTCAAATAAGATTACTTTAAAACAAACAAACAAATAAAAAAATTAACAGCAACAAGAAAAGCAACCAAACAAAAACAGGTTTTTGTGAAAACTTAGGGAAAGTTGAATAAGCTGGAAAAGTGCTAGGCACCCAAGTCTGGGGACCTGAATTCCATATCTGACCCCACCTGAAAAAAAGCTGGGCACGGAGATGCCCATTTTAATTCCTATGTGGGGAAGGCTGAGACGGGAGGATTCTTGCAGCTTGCTGACCAGCCTGTCTCTAAACAAGGTAACCATTGTGCTGGTAAGCAAAGTAAGACAAAATAATGGTGGTTGGTTGGGATTCAACTCCAAAATGCCTGGGATACTGAATGAATCTTTACCTATGTATATAGGTATATGTATAGATGAGGAGGACATCTTAGTTAATCAAAATTGTGAAAATAAAAAGGTTTATGATACACAGGGATGATGTAAATGGTAGATATCTGCCCCTTAGAAGCACACCCATGAATATACACCCACATAAATAAACACACACACACACTCAAGCACAAATGTCTACTCCTGCTGGCTAAGTATTCCTCATTTATGCCACCCGATATAGGTAGAAACATAGTACAAAATTAATGGAATCAAAGAGAAATTTCATGCAGTCAGAAATAGAGAAATAACCTGATCATCTTCATTAAATAATAAAACAAGTGGTCTCGCTTAGAGGAGCATGGCCATTATTTTCAGCCTGTCTCTAGGAACAACAAAAACATCCCTCTGAGCTTTTGTATTGATTTGTGGAACTCTCTGAAAACATGACAGAAGAGCACGTGAATTGAATCATGGCATTTTCATAAATATTATTTGTGACTTTGTCATTGAAGTTCAAAGTCATGGGAGTTCAAACTTGAAATCAGGAGTTAAAAACCTTCAGCTGTCTCCAGACTAATATCAATGTAAATACAGCCAAGCCGTTTGTCAATTCTGCGTGTGTGTTGAAGTCATCTCAGAAAGCAGCGGCCCTTTTTCTCCCTTCTCTTGCTAAATGCGAAGAATCCATCATTAACTTTCCAGCTACTGTGGGCTCTGCAGTCACACTGTGGGGCTAATCCAAAGGGTTTGAAGGCACAGCAGTGTCTGGTAAGCCACAGCAGGTCTGAGGGCAGGTTAAATGGCTTTAATTAACAACAATAATAAAGAAGAAGAAAGATTATTTGACATGTAGGTCAATATTTTTTATGTCAAACCAATATAGGCATACTAAGAAAAAAATCATTGCACATCCATCAAAAGAAGTAGAGTAGGGGGCTCAGCAAAGACATTAATTAAAGTCTAGGAAAAAATAATTAACAAAAGAAAACGGTGATACATAAGAATACTTTTGTCCAGTGCCACTGTGGTTTTCATCTTGTAAACCAACTAACTTAAAAATAGTTGAAAATATTTAAGTGTTGGCTAACGAAATGCCAGTCAGCGTTGCTCATTTGTGTTAGCAGATCTCTCTCTCTCTCTCTCTCTCTTTCTCTCTCTCTCTCTCTCTTTCTAAAGAGACCAAATCATATTTTCTCAGTAATGATACCTCATGTAAAGTTTCAAAAAACTTTAGATCAAAGCTTACAATGATCCATAAAACAATGATGTCTTGCACTAATTAGACCTATATATGAATCCCAGTATGATTTCTATAGTAATTTGTAGTATAATAGTATTCATAGTGGTGACATCCCAGTGAGACGGGCCCAGGATTGAATTTTCTAAGGCCCATTTCTGTGTGGCCTGGTGCAAATTCCTTAGAGGTGTGTGTGTGTGTGTGTGTGTGTGTGTGTGTGTGTCTGTGTTTGTGTGTGTTACGTATGTGCCATGTGCACAAAGGAAAGAGAAGGACTTTGGGGTCATATTCTAATACCCCCTTATTCTCTCAAGACAAGGAGTCTCACTAAACCTGGAGATCATTGTTTCTGTGCTAGGCTGGCATTGTGCTAGAAGCCCCAGTACTCTTTTCTGCCCCACTTCAGAAGACAGAGTTAAAGGAAGCCATGTGCATGTTTGGCTTTTTACATTGGTGCCAGAATCCAAACTCAAGTCTTCATGCATGTGTACAAGCACTTTACCTAATAAGCCTTCTCCCTAAATCCTACAGGTTTTCTAACTTTAGTCTTTCCAACTATGAAGCGATCATACTGATCTCTGGTTCTCTAGATTGGTTGAGGTGTTATGGAAATAAAGGCATGTCATGAATGCAACATGGTGTTGGTGTGTACAGGCAGTTACTGCTGTCATAATGCCACTCTCACCACCATCACCACCACTGTCCCCTCCATCCTTATTAGTGGCTCAGCTTCTGAATTTTAGATGACAGCCACCTTATCAAGGTCTCATCAGAATCATTGTAAGCTACATATTGAAAACAACTCTAATGCTTACAGAGAACCAAATAAATGCAGTCTTATTCTCAGGTGTCAGTTCTCAGATCTTTGTAGCACCATAATTTTTAGTATTTTTTTTAAGGATTCACTTTCTAAGCTAAAAACATATGACATATTTTGCATGGTGTTGGCTCATGGAGAAAAAAAATTCCTCATTGCTAAGTTGAAATCGCTGAGCATGCTCAAAATATGCTCTGACAACTTCTGAAGGGTACTAAAATAAGCTTTCAAATTACTGATATTTAAAAAAAACAAAGCTATAGTTTAGTATGAATGAATCATTTCAACATGATTCATAAAATCCTAAGAAGTTTGAGAAAGATTGCATTCAGCAAAGAACGTGTCTCTTACCTCAGATAAAAATTGCTTTTACATCAGTTTAGGCTGGAATTGGAAGTGCACAACATAGTCTGAGAGGAATTTTCTCCTCACACCAGAGGCTGAAGCCAGGAAAAGAAGATCAAGGAGCAAGGAGGTTGATAGGAACTTGAGAGCACATACCTGCACCCTTCATAGAGAATGATCATCACTGAGCATGGACAAATAGTCCCCATGTGCAAACAAGACCCTGTGCAAACAAGGTCCCTGTACACAAACAAGGTGTTGAGCTACCATCCGAAAACATTTCATTGAAGCCGAAATATGTTAAAATAGTTCTAAGCTCCCATTCTGAGAAAGAGTTCAGGAAAAGTAATTTCAGGATGAGTAAAGAATTCTACAAACATATAAGTCAATTCCAAGAAGCTAAAGAAGTAATCTGGAGATCTCTGATTTGCCATCTCAAGAGGGAGAAGACTGAGATCTCAGGGGAGGAGAGTATCCATCCCCATCTTCACTTCCCGTATGTCCCAAGGGAGTTAGCTAACTACTGATGCCTGGGACTCCAAAACCTGAGAAATGACACTTCTAATGTGGTGATTAATATTGGTGGCCAATTTGACATAGTCTAGAAAGATCATGGAAAGAAATATCTAGGTATATCTGAATGGAATTTCTAGATTAGGTTAACTGAGGTGGGAAGACCCACCCTAAATGAGGGCAAAACCATTCCATGGTCTGGGGTGCTGGACTGAACAAAGGGGAGGAAGTAAGCTGAGGCCAATATTCACCTCTCTCTGCTTCCTGAATGCAGCATAGCCAGCTCTGGTGTGGGAGAATTGTCTGTATTCTGTCAATCATGTTTTAAATAAATGCTAATTGGCCAGGCAGAAAGTGTAGGTGGGAAAACCAAACAGAAAGTAGAAATGATGCAAGGAGAACAGGGGAATTCTGGGAAGGAGGAAGCTGATTCCTCCCACTCCTGCCCAGAGCACCGAAGCAGCAGGATGTGATCTGCCCCACTGAAACAGGTACTGAGCCACATGGCTAACACAGATCAGAAAAATGGGTTAATCAAGATGTGAGAGTTAGCCAGTGAGAGGCTAGAGCTAATGGGCCAATCATCTTATAATTTATGGAGATCTATGTGTGGTTTTCTTTGGGGCTAAAAAGTTCTGGGATAAAGGACGGGACAAAAACCCCAACAAACAAGCAGCCTGGCCCTCGTGTTACACAGCTCCCTCAGGAACCAATATTCACCTCTCTCTGCTTCCTGAAAGCAGCATAGCCAGCTCCATCAGGGACCTGCCACTAGTACGTCCCGACCATGATGGTCTGAGCCCAAGACATGACCTGAAATAAACCCTTCCTTCCTCAAGATTCTTTTATCAGACATCCTGATAAAAGTATGGCACACACCACGGGTCCTAGTTAGGGTTCCTATTGCTGGACTGAAACACCATGACCAAAACGCAAGTAGGCAAGGAAAGGGTTTATTCTGCTTACATTTCCAGATCATAGTTCATCAGTGGAGGAAGTCATAATGGGAACTCAAGCAGGGCAGGAACCTGGAGGTAGGAGCTGAGGCAGAGGCCACGGAGGGTGCTGCTTATTGGCTTGCTTCTCATGTTTCGCTCAGTCCCCCTTCTTATAGAACACAGGTCCACCAGCCCAGAAGTGGAAGTACCCACCATGGATTGGGCCCTCCCCCATCGATCACTAGTTGAGAAAATACCTTACAACTGGCTCTCATGGAGGCATTTCCTCAACTAAGACTCCTTCCTCTAACTTGTGTTAAGTTGACACACAAAACCAGGGAGGACACTGCCCCTACTTTGTGAATACATGAACTAAAATCCAAACTCCTAACCACAAAAACATGAGACATTGAGTTTAAGGTTAGAGAACCCCAGCATCCAGGCCAACCCTGGGAGTCTCGACACTGAGCCACAATGGAAAAGAACATTCAAGCCCTCTTCCTGTATAGGACCTCGACAAACCCTCCTCAAGGGCCTAAGTGGTAAGACTACTAATGGCCTACTGTTATGCAGGTGGATTCAATTCATTCAACATCCTTTACATACAGACAGTATGTAGAGCTCTGTGAATGTAGTGGCCTGGCGAAGTCTGTCTGCATGATCCATCACCTCATAGTTACTGCACAAGCCTAGCCAGATGCCCCTAAAAAGAACTTAAACTCTCTCTGCCAGGAGCAACGCCAGTGCAAAGCACATACACACAAGTTTGACATTGTGTTAATGTCTGTCCACCAGGAAATTATCCTTATTTGGCATGAACAAGTCAAAAGAGCTTATAGTTCAGGCAAGGGATGTGGTTAGGTTGGTAGAGAACCTGCCCAATATGCCTGAAGCTGTAGGTTCCATCCCCCAGCAGTACACAACTAGTGGGTGTTTATCTATAATCCCAGGACTTGGGATGTACAGGCAGAGGAAAGAGGAGCTCAAGCCTCCTGCTGTTACATAGTAAGTTCAAGGGCAGCCTGCGATACCTGAGAAACTGTCTTCTTAAAAGGAGGATGTAATTCAGTTAGTGTCAACAGCGCTTAAGAAACACCTTCTAAATATTCAGTACAAAAACTCTTGTACTTTCAGAGACCCTGAAATGGCGAAGGAGTTTCTAATAAGTCGACCCACACAAGGACTAGCCAATCGTCAGCTTGTAGAGGATATTCTTACGGAAACCGCCCATCTGAGCAGCTCTAGAACACCCCACATACCTTTTTTACAGTTGCCCGTTTCCTACAAGACGTATGTACAGACCACTTTTGCTATAGAGAGTGGGAGATTAATTACCAGTCATGGCTTGAAAGCTGGTATAGTAAGCCATGGCTCTTACCTTTTATATTTAGTGACCACTTTATGGCTGTATAGAGACATTTTAAAAGGAGATTTCGCTTTTTTTTTCTGCTCAGAGAGAAGCCTGAAACAAATGACTCGGGTCTGTTTTCCATCTCCTCCAGCAGAAGCAATTTCTTTGAAAGACTACTCTCTGGGAAATTCCAAGCTCAGCCGAGCCCCGCCGCAGCTCTGCTACTTTCCAGGAAAAGCTTTCATGGGCCATGAACTCGGGCGGCACTTGACTGAGCAAGTGACGTCTGCGATGGAAATACTCCTGTCACCCTCGCCCGCCTTATGTGTTAACTACTCAGGGTCTCCTGCATAGAAACCAGCCACTTCTTACCCAGAGCACAGCTAACACACACCCTGTCCCTGGAGAAGTAAGGGGAAAGGCATTCCATACCTTCAGGGAGCCGAGCTTAAAAAAACAAAAACAAAAAAACAAAAAACAGTGCCTTGTCTGAGCTCATGAATCAGAAACGAATAGTTCAGCAAACGGCATGTGCCTGGATTGCCAATGTAATGTTGGCTACTCTGAGAACTGTGACCAAGGCACTAGCCATGCAACCATGCTGGCTGGCTTTCATCATTACAATCATCACAACCTGTGAATACCAGAATCCTTCACTCAGACCTAAGAACAAGCTCTCAGATGGCCTCTCCTCTTCCTTTCCTCAGAGGATCATCTATACAACAGATACAACAAAACTTGATTTTTTTTTTCGATTTAATCACATCATTCCCATCTAGCAATCATCTTAGGGATTTTTATCTCTGCCAGAAAAAAAGAATTGATCATAGTCCCCAACTTTGTTCCTCACTGCATGCAGTCCACTCAGGGACCGATAGGGGCAGCATTGCCAGCAAGAGATCAGTAGACATGCATAATCACAGGTTTCAAGCCAGACCTACGTGCTGGGATAATCTTTTTTGTGTGCCCTGTGAAAATGTGTCTCTGCCTTACCTCACCTCCCGAAGGCACCTTCTGGTTGGTTTAATAAAGAGCTGAATGGCCAATAGCTATTCAGGAGAGGATAGGCGGGACTGAGGAGAGGTGATGAGTCACATGGTGGCAGAACGTAGATTAATATAAGTGGATGAATTTAAGTTTTAAGAGATAGTTGGGAACAACCTAGGCTAAGGTCAAGCTTTTATAATTAATAAAAAGTCTCCTTGTCATTATTTTGGAGTTGGGTGTCCAAATAAAGCCCTGTTACACAGACTCACTGAGCTAGTGCCTGCCCTTCATCTAGATGCCCAAGTAATGTCTAGACTTGACAAAAGTCAAGGATCGATCAACTGCCAAATCTAAGAAGAGAGGTTGCTTTATCCCTTTCAATGTCATGTCTCACTTACCCAACCCCAGGCACTGGAGTCCCACTGTTCTTCAGACATGGCAAGCCTACGGGAGCACCTGCCCTGCCGCATCCTTGGCCTGGAGTTCCGTCCTCTAGAACATTCAGCTTGGCTCTTTCACTCACTGCGTTTTCACCCCTCCTCACTGTTGTTATCTCTACATATTTTAATTAACACGATAGTGATAAATATTTATGGGACACAGCGTGGTAAGTCAATATATCTACAATGTTTAGTGATCAAATCAGGATAATTACTTTTCGCAATGCTTCAGGTATTTGCCATTTCTTTACCTAAGGAGCATTCTAACCTTCGCATGTTATTTGTATATGGATCTCTTGATATGTGCAACTGTCGGTATGTGTGTATGTGCATGAATGTCGAAGATGGAGGTCATACTTGGGTGCTCACCCTATATTTTTCTCTATTTCTGCCTTCCCATCTCTCTCCCTATTTAATCCCCGAGTCTAGTCTCTCCCTTTATTTCTTTATAACACTGTACTCTATTTCCCCTTCCTTGAAAGACCAGCTTTCGCACTGGTTCCTTGTTAGCCACTTAACCTCTGTGGTTATATAGATTGAAATATACTTATTATTAAAAAGTTATTATTATTGAAAACTTAAAACTAACATTTATATATAAGAGAAAGTATGCAATATTTGTCTTTTTCTGTCTAGAATCTCAAGAGGCTAGTTTCTCCATCTTTTTACCTGCCAGTTTCATTACTTCATTTCCGTTGACAGCTAAATAATATTCTGTTGTGTAAGTGTACCACATAATCATCATCTATGTTATAATATTCAACTATACCACTAGGGGCACTGTGGTGGTTTGAATAGGTATACAACCCCCCCCCCCCAATAGATGTATTTGAATGCTTGACCCACAGGAAGTAGAATATTTATGAGGTGTGACCTTGTTGGAGTAGGTGTGGCCTTGTTGAAGGAAGTGTGACACTGTAGGACCAGGCTTTAAGGTCTCATATTCTCAAGCTGTGCCCAGTGTGGCACACAATCTCTTTCTACTGCCTACAGATCAAGATGTAGAACTCTCACGTCCTTCTCCAGCACCATGTCTGCCTGAACACCACCATGCCCTGTCTTGATGATAATGACTTAAACCTCCAAAACTATAAACCAGCCCCAATTAAATTTTTCCCTTTATATTGCTGTGGACATGGTGTCTTTTCACAGCAATAGAAACCCTAACTAAGACAGGCATATACCCAAGGATTCTCCTTATTTTTTGTAACAGGATACCTCACTGGGCCTGGAATTCACTGATCAAGTTATTCCAGTAGGTCAGCAAGCTCCAGGATCCCCCTGGCTCTGTCTCCACATCAGGGTTGTATGCATGTACCACCATGCCTGTTTTACCTGGGTGGTGGGGAACTGAATTCAGGTCTCCACACTGTGACAACAAGTATTTTCCCAACTAAGCAATCTGTTAGGACATGTGAACAGTTATTTTGAATTCATGCATGATTAGTTGTGAAATTAACCCTACTGTGCTTCAGAAGATAGAACATTTCATCTGTCTGACTATATTTGATACCGAGTATCCAGCTGCTGTCTCTCCATGTTTCTCAGCCTCAGGCAACCACTGCTCTAGTCTCCTGTTCTAGGATATCAAATTCCATGTTCTTGTTCAGCTATTCCATCACCTTCACACTCTCCCTGCTCTGGACTCTAAATCAGTTTTGATTGACTGCAGCCTTGCTTCTACTTTATATATGCTTCTTTGTTTTTGTTTTTGTTTGTTTGTTTTGTTTTTATTTTGTTGAGACAGGGTTTCTCTGTATATCTCTAGTTGTCCTGGAACTCACTCTGTATATGGGGCTGTCCTTGAACCCAGATACACTTGCCTTTGCCTCAAGAGTGCTGGGATTAAAGGTGTGCACCACGACTTCCGACTACATATGTTTTGTCATCTGGTTGTGTGTGTGTGTGCGTGTGTATAGCATCATATGATATTGTAATCTGATTTATTTATTTTCTTGCTATTTTTATGGTAAAGCACCATGACGAAAAGCAACTTGGAAAAGAACTGGATTATTTGTCTTAGATTTCCCTCTCATAGCCCATCTTTGAACATCTTTGAATGAAGTCTCAGAAGGAATTCGAACGAGAACCTGGTGGAAGTCTGTGGGCCAGAGACTGTGGAGGGGCACTGACTACCACCTTACTCACGATGGTCCACTCAACTTACTCAGCTTCTCCTTCTTCACAGCCAGAAACACCACCCACCAGGGGCAGTAGCAGTACCCACCGTGAGAGGGGCCCTCCTACATTAATGCATCTGTCCTTCATTAAGGAAATGCAGACATGCCTGCAGGGTAATCTGATAGAGGTCTTTCTCAGAGGAACTTCCCTCTTCCCTGAAGACTGTAGTTTGTGTCACTGAGAAAAACTAAGCGGAATCTATGCTCATATAAAAACTTTCTCCCCCTCCTCTTTGCCAACTACAGATGTAAGCTATATCACTGCAGAGGCCTAGGGCCTGGTCGTTCATTCATTTCACTGCCTTATCCCCACAGCCCAATATACAGTAGGTATTCAATAAATATTTGATGAGCAAAAAAACATATGAAATTAGGGCCTCTAATGAACTGTGGCTGGGGCAAGGATCCAAACTTGTTTTTATAGATCTTGAAAAGCTATCTCAGGAACGCAGTGCCAACTTATGAAGTCGCATTAGCTGTAGCTTGCAAGTAACCTTGTCAAACTGAAAAGCGTAAGGGAAAGCTGCGGTGCCTGCAGAGTTGACTCAGCAGCTAAGAACACTTGATGGTCTTGCCGAGGACTGGAGTTTAGGTCCCAGCATGCACATGATGGCTAATAACTATCCATAACTCCAGTTCCAGGGAATCCAGTGCCCTCTCCTGGGTCTCCATGGGCACTAGGCTTGAACTAATGTATCGCACTTATATACATTCAAGCAAACATTTCAATACCTACAAGAAGAACATAAATTGTTTAAAGGTGGATATCAGGAGTGCATATCATGAATTATTGCAGGCCACGACATGATTACAGCTTACTTTGAAAATTGTTGCTGTCTTCTGTAATCACTTGTGCAGTAACAATTATGAATCTCCCTATTACCATGCATTTTCATACAATGTCTACATGTCATCTTATGACTGCATCTCAGTCTCATAGACACACACATCTGTGAATGTGGTCAAACAGATGACTTTTCATTTAGCTATATAGTTTTGATGTATAGATTATATTCTGGAACAGGTTTCATAGCTAGACCTATTGTCCCATGAGGGCTACAGACACCTAAAAGCCTGCCTTGCTAACTACACATAATTATCTCATTTTCACCTCAGAACGAGTTCAACTAGACTCAAGCCATTTTGTACAAAGAAAACTTTACAGCTTGCACAAGGTCAGAGTCACAGATGTCCAACCAAGGTTCCTTAGAAAAAGCATGCCCATTCTTCACTTGCCAGTCTGCTGACAATGGCTCTGCCTCTCAAAGTTGTCATTGGCACTGTGCACCTCCCCTTGTCTGGTCGAGGTTTTGCTCCTTTGACCTTGGACCTTTGTGTTGCCACGGTAAGTGGTTCAGCTCCTTATCACTTCAAGCAACCTTCAAGAGTTTTTAGAAGAAGCGTGGAGAAGTTAGAAGACAGACAGGATTATTAGACCAGAAAAAGAACAAACAATAAAGAGCACATGAAATGAAGAGCTTTAGTTATAGAAATCCTTTTCACCCCCTTTGCTCCTGAGAAGGGTTTCACCTTTGGAACCCTGGGTAGGGGCTGGAGGTGGTCTCTTAGCCCCTACAACTGGAGCCCACACCATGGTACCAAAGAGAATAAATTGGGAATTATCCATGAGGAAAAGGTATTTCTCTCAGAGAGGAACCTCAGATGGTCCCTCCTGGCAGTGTTCCAGAGAGACATTTCCTAGGTGGCTTCTCAAGGGACCTCACCAGAAGATGCTGCAGGTTGCAGGGACAGTTGAGAGTGCCCTGGAATTGCATGAGTAGCTCCTCTCCCCAAACATCTCCCCCCTACCTCCTAAGGGCAACCCTAAGAGGTCCCTTCTGAAGTGTTTTAGACCCTTTGGAACTATAGGCTTTCATCAGTAGAAACTATAGTGGTCCGAAGGAGGGCCGAGAGTGCATGCTGAGGATGACTGGTCTTTTACCCCCAACCCTCTCTAAACACTCCCTTTCTATGCTTTTTTTTCTTTTACAATGGGTCTGACAGTATCTAAGCAAAAACAGTTTTTCACAAAATTTATTTAAAATGTGCTTGAAAAGAGAGGGGTTCAAAGTCAATTCTAGCCAACTTAACAACTTCCATACAAATAGTGAGTTCCTGTTTTACTGACTGGGGGACCCTACATGTACAAGTATAGGGAAAAGTATTAAAGATTAGTACATAAAAATAAAGGGATGGATATGCTTTCTATGAATTTCACCATTTGGTATGTACTTAGGAAGGAACTGGCTAACAATCTGGACCCTATCCACAAACCAGATGAGAGAACACAGCTACTGTCCCCTCACCCAAAATTCTCCTGTAATAACAAACCCCAATATAAACAGCTCGAAAGAGGATACTGATAAACCAGCACCCCCCCAAAAAAAACCTTCTAAAAGTAAAACTGACTTGAAGGATAAAACAACAGACTATCATAATTCCAAATGGCCCCCAGACAAACATAAGGACAGACAAAGGGGTCTCTAAGTCAAAGACAGATAATGACAGGCACTGGAGTAAAACACTACAGTGGCGCTCTTTGTTACCTTTGGGTAACCATACAGGACCATCTGAGAGTGTGAACAAGGGTCGATGAAGTTTGTCAGGTTCTCTGCAGCTTTAAGGGACTGACAGCTTGGATCCCTGCCTGCTCCAAGCAGTTTTCTTTACTATGACCTCCCGAGAACACAAATAAAAATGAATGGGATATACTCTGATCTCACAGCTGCTTGCGACTCTGATAGTTCAGTAGCCAGAGTTATCTCCCAAACTACTTCAGCACTGAGCCAAAAACAGGTGGTCATTTACCTAACAAAGCAAGCAAGCTTCTGCACAGACAGGTCAGGAGCAGCTACTGCGGATCTGGCCAGAACCCTCAGGCTGATTCAAAAACTTCAAGAGTCCCCGACTTCCACTTTTATCCCAACACTCGGGAGGTGTTTCTTTTTCTGTCCTTTCTCACAGCTACTTTAATAGTCTGTTTCTCCCTCTTTTATTCTTTCTGGGTAAAATGCACCACAGCAGAGCTTTTTGCTTGTTTACAAAATCGCGGCCATGTGAAAAAGTTCCCATTATAGGTCTTTCAGAAGGAGTTGTCCTTCTGGCTCAAAGATGTAAATAAATAAACATTTACCCTCTCTCTATGTCTAACTAGCTGCACTGTCTGCTCTCACTTCAGCCCGGGTCTTCACCCCTCCCCCCTGACCTCCATCCAGTCTAGGCAAACCCAAGCCCACTCATAGCTGCTGTTTGTCTCTCCAGCCCGGCTTCCTACACACCTCATCTAACTCTAAAACTCTCCGATCCGGATACCAGGGACTGTTGCTTCAGCTGTCTGTACTTGTGTTCTTATTAAATGCCTGTCACTTTCCAGGTATAGATAAAAATATAGCCACAACGTGTCTGGCTCTTGACTGGTTTTAAATGTCGGGGTTTACAGGTCATTTCAGTTTTTCTGCCAGCTCAAAAAAGACTTTTCCTCTTTTTGTTACCCATAAAAGAGCTGTTTTGCTCCCTTTACTGTGCCTTACTCTCTCTCATGATGCACTATAAGGATTCATTAAAATTGCCAATCTCCTTATATGTTGTATTTCTGGTTAAGAGCTTTCGTTTCCATATTACAATGGCTTCAATTTAAACGTTCATCTTTAAGGTTAAATGTAAGAGAAATAAAGCATAAACTTCTAACTCTATGAAGACAACAAACTTAAATTATAAACTGTCAAATTTAAACATGTGTACTTACAAAACTCTTTTTAAAATGATGCTTAACTTGTAGTATTTTCCACTCCACAGGCATTCATTATAATCCCCAGGTCACGCTATTGTGGAAAGAGCCCATCATACTTTAAAAATTCAAGTCTCCAAATTGCAAAATGAAGATTTTAGATACTCACACCTCATTACATTCTAAACCATGCTCTATAGGTAATAAACTATGTAAATACCTTGGAGGACAATATGAGTTCCTTCCTCAGGCATATGTCACAAAAGTACTCCCAAACCTTTAGTAAAAAAGAAGATCTCCACACTGGACATTGGAAAAGTCCAGGTGTTTTAATAACATCAGGGAGCAGGTACATGAGAAAGAGGTAACTCCCACCAGTATAGCGACATCCCAGGGAACCCGAGATGACTCCAAGCACTGCCTCCGAAGGGGTCACTGAAAGTCCACGACAGACTCCTGGCAGTCCTAAATGGATGTATTGTGTCTTCCCTGAAACAGGAGTCTCCTTTCGTCCTTACAACACTTCCTTAGTTAAAATATGTATTTGGTTTTCAAACTCTTTAGATCCCATTGTAAAACAATGGACACCACTTGGCTGGGTCCATCCCACTTATGTGGTCCAGCCCTCTGACTCCCTCACACCTTAGAATCCCTTATACCTTTTGTTGGCTGCCAATGATCGTGTTAGTCTTCAATTATCTGAACAATGCAATTACAACTCAATTGACATTCAGGCTCCTGTTATGTCCCCTTTTGCCATCTTATACACAGGTGAGACAAGAACTTTGAATATCATTTCTAGTGGATCAATTTATGATAACAACTGTTATCTGACTAACCGCATTAACTCCTCCACTAAACCCAAAGCCTTCATTTTTCTTTGTCAACCTGTACATGCAATGTTACCTGTTAATCTCTCTTCGTCCTGTTATGAAAACCCTGCCATGTGTTGCCCTACGGCATGCTGCCCGTTCTCTCCTACATCCTAAGAGATTCATTGCTGAGCTTATTGTCAGTATTACTGCTCTAATAGCCATTGTAAGTACTGTATCCCTTCGACTTCAGCCCTAGTTCAGCAAATACACACTGCTAGCTATTCTAACACCTTGTCTAAGAATGTTTCTATGGCTCTGGTCACTCAGGAAGGAATTGATCAAGGACTAATAGATAAAATAAATGTTCTAGAAAAAGCTGTCCTTATGAGGGAGTCAGATCCAGAATATTAAAGTACGTTTGACAACAGCATGTCATGCTGATTATAAGTGGATCTGTGTCACTCTTCTACCTTTTAATGGCTCAGAAATGTCTTGGCATCAGGTACAGGCTCACCTGAGAGGCATCTGGAATAGTTCCTTCCCATCTAGGTATAAATATAGGTACCTTATATTCTCAGATTAGTGCTATCAGCCATTCTAGACTACACCTTTCTTCTGCAGAGGACGTAGTTCGTGGTTTTTGTCAGTTCAGTTAATAATTTTGTTAACAATAATTCTTTATGGAACCTTCTTATTAATTCAGAAATTATTGGGGCATTGATCATCTTGATCTTATTTTTATTCCAGTCATCCTCAAATGCCTAGGATCTCCTTTAGACATTGCCCAGAGAAAAATCCACACCCTGCATTTATTAAATGAAAGAAGGGTAGCTGCTATGGACCACAAGATTATGCAGTAAGAGTTCAGTACATCCGTCAGGGGTCAACTCACCAGTGATGCTTATCTGATGTTGGACACACCTCATTTAGCAAGGCAATGAGGAATATTGTCACCAGAGATGCGCATCTTACTAACCTTATCTTCAAGACGACAGGGAATACTGCCTTCTGACTGTGTTAGCTGTCGCTGTTGCAGACTTCTTGTGTGAAGCTCTTTCCCTCGCATTACAGTTTGGGAATTCTTTCCACAGCACTACAGTGTGTTAACCGTCTATCAGGCAGAATCTTTCCTATGCATTGGGATATTGGATGACTCCCCCCAGCAGCACGTGATTCTGGCAAGCAAGTGATCACAGTCAGTGCCCTTGTTCTCTCAACAGCTCTTTGTATAAACTCAGAGGTCTGCTTCCTGCGTTTATCTTCCTTGGCAGACAGTTGGTCAGTGTTAGAGTCCAGGCAAAACCTCATTTGAGACATTCATAGATGCTCAAGGACAAGAGTTACAGCATGTCTGAACTTGTTGAGCCAGAGCTCTCAAGAGAGCTAGGGAACAAGAGTGTCCTGGATTTACTCTGCCAGCAGATAGGAACGCACTGCCCTAAGACTGACTTACATGCTTCTCTTTTTAAACAGAAAAGGGTGAGATGACAGGAGACTTCATCACGAGCTATTGTAGGCCATGACACAATTACAGCTTACTCTGAAAACTCTGGCTCTCTTCTGTAATTTCACTTGTGCAGTAACAGTTATGAATCTCCCTTTTCCCATGCATTTCATAAATGTCTATATGTCATCTTATGATTGCATCTCAGTCTTATGGGCACACATATCCGTGGATGGTCAAATAGATGAATTTTCACTTAACTATGTAGTTTTGATATATAGAATATATACTGGAACCTGCTTCATAACTAGATCCGTTGTCTCAAAAGGGCTACAGATACCTAAAAGCCTGCCTTGCTAACCATACATAATTATCTCATTTTCATCTCAGAATAAGTTCAACTAGACTCCAGGCTTTTTGTAAAAAGAAAACTTTACAGTTTGCTCAAGGCTAGAGATACAGAAAGTCGCATAGCCCCTACAGGTGGAGGGAGATATTATAGTAGATGAGGAGAAAAGATGAATCTAGATAGCTCTAACTACAGCCAAAAGCTATAGAAGAGTTAAAAAAAATACTCCTGTTTAGAATTGATGATGTAGCTAATGGGAATGCTTACTTAACATTTATAAGGCCCTGAGTTCAATCCACAGCACCGAATAAACTGCCATAGTAGCTTTGATTTTAATCTCAGCACTTAAGAGGTAGATGGATTGTTCTTGAGGTCTCAGTAGTCCTCATTGTCTGCTATGTTCAGCTAGACCAGTTTTAACCGAGGCTTTTTCAGACCCAGGCCAGCTGGCCTTGGTGAGTTCCCGATAGAACATTCCCATTGTCTCAGTGTGTGGGTGCACCCCTCAAGAACAATGGCAATGGGTTTTTGATCCTACTGCACCTATTGGC
This sequence comes from Neodon shergylaensis, assembly GCA_025134845.1. Classification (NCBI taxonomy): domain Eukaryota; kingdom Metazoa; phylum Chordata; class Mammalia; order Rodentia; family Cricetidae; genus Neodon; species Neodon shergylaensis. The sequence continues at coordinate 1,024,052 of JABTXL010006377.1, forward strand.
TTTGTGGGAGCCTAGGCAGTTTGGATGATCACCTTACTAGACCTGGATGGAGGTGGGTGGACCTTGGACTTCCCACAGGGCGGGGAACCCTGACTGCTCTTTGGGCTGACGAGGGAGGGGGACTTGATGGGGGGGTGGGAAAGGGGAGGCAGTGGTGGGGAAGAGACAGAAATCTTTAATAAATAAAAGAGGTAGATGCATGAGGATAAGAAGTGTAAGGTTATTGTCAGCTACACAGCAAGTTCAAGCCAACTTGAAAATACTGAGACCTGACAAGAAAAAAAAAAGGAAGGGAAGAGAGGAAGGGAAAATAAAAGGGAGGAAAGGGGAATATCGTAGGAGAAGGGAAGAGAAGAGAATGAGAAAGAATAGAAAGAAGAAAACAAGCCATGTGTTTAACTTTGGATATTTCTGAGAAAGTAATTGATCACTCCAAGTCCAAAGATGGTAATGGAGATGCAGAGAGAGGGAGAGAAAAAAAATGTCTTCATTTATGATGAGAATAAAAATGAAACAGTCAGTTGGGAAGACATGCCTACAGAGATTTGCCCAACAGGTTTGAAAACATGCATCCACACAAAAGCTGAATGAAAAAATAGACAGTAGTTTTATTAATAATAACTGAATCCTAGAAGTAACCATGATGTCCTTCAAGAGGTGAAAAAACAAACCATAGTTTGTTCATACGAATAAATCTAGGAAGCGATGCGCAGGAGCAAACTGTTAGTCTTTGCCACAATCGGAGTGAATCTGACATATACATGTAATGGCATTACCACTTTGGCAATGAACAGAACCAAAGACGAAAGAAGTCACTCACAAGCACTGCAGCACATTAGTGAAACGGTTTCTCTCAGGGAAGTTAACAATTCTGAAAGCTGAGTCCTTGTGTCCCCATGTGGAGCAGGGAATTAAGGGATGGGTTCTCACCAACCGTGTGGGAGGACAGAGGAGAGCCAGAGGAAAGCAAGTGAGACAGGTCAGAACCAGAGTCACAAGTAAGAAGTCAAATTTCATTTAGTGTAGACAGGGTTGCTACACCTTGTTCCCCACATCTTTCATTGAACGGATCCACACGTAATGATATCCTGGTCTCAAGGAACATGCCCATTGCCCAAATTTTAGTTTTTAATTGTAGCTTCTGGTAAGATGTAGCAAGGTTTCTTAAGGAAGTGACCGGTTATACAAGTGAAGTGGGATGAGTTAGAAGTATCTCACCTGTCAAACAAATAAGGAAAACTCTACAACAAAATAATGAACACGTGCCAAAGGAACACAGAAACCAGTTGAACGAACACCTGACTGGAGCAGCTGGAAGTACGTGAACAAAGAATAAATAACACACGGGTGGGTAGTAAGCCAAAGTATAAAATATATATTCCCAAATCCATGCTGACATAAATAAATGCTCCAGTAACTAAATAAGCAGAGGAGAAGAAACAAGTCTCCTGTGTAGGGAAACTCTAAATAATTCAGGTCTGCTTCTTCTCAAGGAGTTGGTACACCGTATTTCACTCCTTAAGTCTGGGCTGTGCCTGGTGACCTGCTTCCAACAAGCACAGAAAAAAAAAAGGCAACTTTGCTATAGGGGAGCCTGGCAAACACTGCCTCAGCCATCTGAAGAAAGGAGAGTTAATTGTGGGGATGGGAAGACAATTCAGATACAATACACAGGAGGACCTGAGTTTGAGCCCTACAAAAGTAGATGGGCGTGGTGGTGTGTGCTTGTAATCCCATGACGGGAGGTGGGGACAGGCAAATCCCTGAAGCTCATTGGCAGCCAACGTATCATACTTGGTGAGCCCGGGTCCATGAGAGGACCTGTCTCAAAATAACAATGCAGTACATGAGGAATATTACCTGCGGTTGACCTCTGGAATTTACACACATGCACCTGCACACACACACACATATACACACACATACACACACCAATGAAATGAAATAAATTGATGCCATCTTGAAGTTCTACTCTGTCTTTCTGTGCCTATTACAGCCAGTGGAAAGAAGTTGAAGTTTGATCACTGGATCGTCTGACAGATTCATTCTCAAGCATCCATGTCCAAAGGGAAGTTGAATCAAATCTGATAAGAGATGGTGCTTATGAGTTGATGAGCTTATTCCAAGAGCAACACCAACCAGTATCATGTGGGATAATGTATGCCTGAAATATAGTTCTAAGGAGAAAGAAGAAAGGAGTACTTATACCCTGAGTTCTTGAAGTCAGAGCAGTTTAGCAGTTTGCCATGGGGATATTAATCAACTCTAAATTAAGCTATTTAGCTCCTCACTAGCTCAATAAAGATGAACCGTAGAGGCAAACACAAGGATCACTATTTCCATACAGTGACAATGGTCACTATTTCTATACAGCGACTGTAGAGGTGCATTTCCAAGGAACAAAAAAAAATGATCAGAGATGGGTTCAACATGCCTGCACCTACCCTAGGATCTTAACCCTGGTGGGTTACCTTGTAGAACACCGTATCATGACTGAAGCATTTCCAAGCTGAACTTTATGCCCCAATGAACCTTAATGGGCCTGAAACTTATCAAAGAATCAAGTCGGTTTTCCCCAGCACTTACCTTTTCCATATAAATATTCAGGGAAAAAGTGATAGTGGTGTAGCGTGTAGGAGTGATGCCAGGGCCTGAAGTGAGGTACCACTGAGCTCCGTGTCACTCACGACATTTGAAATAGCTCCTTATGGAAAATGCCTACAGAAGAAACTGGCTGCAGAAAGAACGCCTAGTGTTGGAGATCTTGCAGCTGCACCTGATCAAACCACTGTTCAATGAATAAGCTTTTCCAATGCTTCCTTCAGACTATAGGTCCTATCAACCTCTGCATTGTGATGTCAACTTTGTTACACTAGCTTGGAAAACACATGCCCAGATAGCTGGTAAGGCAATAGTGTGTGTGTGTGTGTGTGTGTGTGTGTGTGTGTGTGTGTACATGCATAGACACACATGATTATTTCTGGCGTGTGTGTATGTGTGTGTATATGTGGGCATGCATAGACATACATGATTATTTCTGTATTTGTGGGGTGATGTTTTGGAAGAGATGACTGTTAGGATGGGTAATCTGAGTAAAACAGAAACCCACTCAGGATCAGGGAACAAGGGGACATCATCAGACGCTCTGAGGGTTCAAATGGATAAAGGGTCAGTTCTCTCTCTCAGCTTGAGCTGAGATGTGCATCTTCTCCTGCCTTTGGACTTAGGCACTCTTTCTCAAGTGTCAGAGATCAGCTAGTACTTAGAGACAAGAATTCCCAATTAAGCCTGAGAACTTGAACTGAATTACATCAGATCTTCTAGCTCCTCAATTTGCAGTTAGCATGCTGTAGGATTTCTTTACTTCATTAACCTGTGAGTCAACTCCTATGGTAGATTTCTTCAGATAAATAGATTATAGATAGGAACTGATGACAGATAGACAGATGATTGTTTGATTGATGGAATATGGACTTGATTTAAAGACAGATGATAGATATATAGATTGATGAAAGTTTGGTAGACAGGTAGATGATAGATATAAGTAAATGTTAGGTAGATGATGAATGATAAATGGGTAGATAGATGATAGATAGATATAAATAGATATTGAGAGAAATATTTCCTTTTTCTCCTTCTATGAAAAATTCTAATTGAAGTACATAACCTCATCTTCAATTATGTATTAAACAGTCATATAAAATTCTTCACTTTTTATCACTGTACACATTTAAAGACCATCATGCCTAAAGTTTTCTTTGTAAAACTTTCTTTTAGGATTTTTTGTAAAACAATATTCACTGTTAAAAATCATTCTCCTCCTTTTTAATAACAAGAATTTTGCAACTCAGTCAAAACCATTATGAAACTCTTGCCAGATTAAAGTCAAATCACAGTAGTTAACAGTAAATTTAACTTTTCATTAATTCCATGGTCTTGAATGCTCATTGTTTTGACTTATTATATGATCACTGAAATTCAAACATAACAAATACAGAGTCTTCACATATATGCATTTATATTTCATGTTGTGATATGTTTACATGTATGTAATAGGCATCCTTATTATCAAAGCTGTTCTTGAAGAGTTCATCAAAAGCTTCTAATAATAACCATTTTCATCTTGCTGTGCATTGTGACCTATAATTTTTATAAACTGAGATTTACTGTTTGATAAAAATAATAGCAATGACTAAGACTGTTGTGTATCAGTTGTAATTGTTACAGACAAAACTCTTTCTAGAAAGCCATCATTAGGCATAAAGACCTAAATAATACTAATGGTGTTAATAATTCATTTGGCTCTACAGCAAGTGTCCCTCTAAGTGAAGTAAAGGGCTCACACTTCTAAACCACTCCGTAGCAGTTCAGCGTGATGAATTAAATATTTATTGGGCTACTTAATATTTCATTGGAGACCCATCCCAGGTTTTGCCTAATCTCGGATACAATAGCAGTGATCAAATGCCCACCTCTTTATATTTCATACACAAATCATCTTTAAGTGTCTTGTAGTCAGTAGCACACAGGTAGAGGTGTTTGAAGGCCTCTAACAGTAAGCTGTCAAAAAGAAATTACAGCTCTTTGTTTTAGGGATTTTTTTAAACCTTTCAGAGCAAGTGACCTAGGGACAGGTACATGTTTGCTCCTACACTGTGCATATCTGAAATCAAGAGCATTGCTCTTTTACAAAGGAATTCAGAGCTTCAGCCAGCACATCTTGGCTCTCTCCGCAGCATGGCGTTCCTCTTGCCTTCATCATACATGCGTTGCTGAAATCTATTTGGAAATGAAAGGAAGTTAATTCTCTGTGGATCCAGGGGACTGTGTTGCCTCTGGCTAGCCTCACTTCCTCTCCCACATGGTGTGTTTCTGTCAGCTTTGAAAGTCCCTCATGATGGTAATTGGCAGCTTACCTCAGTCAGCTTATCCCCTTATATTTAAAGTGTTTTCCTCATTACCAGCTATTTCTTACTCGGTCCCTAATAATAGTGAAGAATAATCCATCTCTCCCCAGAGTTGCTGTGACTTAGGGAAGTTTACAAGGAATTGCTTATTAAACAATTATTAACTGTTCGGAAACCACACATGCATTTGTGTTATTGTAACAGCCACTCATTTCTGTAGCAACAGCTCACTAAATATGCATAAGCCGTCTCTCAGCAATAACAGTTTAACCACCACGTCTGCATTATGCAACCAGCATGAGAAAACGTTTGGTTTTAAGATGCTATCATTTCCTTTTCTGGAGTCTGCTCCTCTTGCTATCTCTCCAGATCACAGCATGCGCTGAAATCACTGCCTTCCTTTTAGCCATTCAGTGCTGCACAATCACACCCCAGCCCTCAGACACAACTCCAATAGCTTGCCAATTGCATTAAAATACTATTCAAACCACCCCCCTCGCTTTCAAAATGCTCTTACCCTTGCTAGAGCTGCATCCCTGGGCCTGTCCTTTGCTCTGTTGCCATTTTTTTTCTCTCATAAGTGCTGAACAGAGACGATGGAGAGAGAAAGGATAATAACACATGAACTAGGTGGAATGTATGGAAAAGGCAGCCACAATGAGACCAAGAGCAAAGTTCTAGAAAGGGCTGGATAAGTGTCACCAGCTCTTACTTGAGATGGGTTCTATGTCAAGTGTGCCTATCCAATGTCATTCAAACTATTTTATATGAGGAAATCTACATTATGGAAATTGGTCCATATTCACATATACTTTTCTCATCTGTAAAATGAGACTCTTAACAACAACAGAACACAAACATTTCCAAGAGCTCTTTTAGTTCTAAAATGATGGGTATCCTCCACCCTCCACTGGTCGTAGTTGATATCATTGTGAGTTACATCATTTGGCTTGATGAATATATCTGACTTGCTGGTGACTGATTATTGAGAAAGGCAGAGATGCTGACCAGCAAGACTTAGGAGTGTTGCTAGAAACGATGTTGCTCCACTGGTCCATGCTCGCTGAGCAGGAACAAGGCCCTTGATTCTATCTCCAGCACGCCATAAACTGGTTGTAGGAGTATGTACCTTTACTCCTAGAACATGGGAAGTAGAAGCAGGAGGACCAGAAGTTCAAGGTCATCCTTGACTTTATTGAGAGTTCAATGATAGTTGGGACTACATGGAAACCTATCCCAAAGAAAAGACAAAGGACAAAAGTAGGGGAAATGCATGGGGAATAAGAGAAATGTTTGCTAAGATGGGCCATTTTTCAAGAGATAGAGACTTGTGTAGGCTTCCAGAATCATACTGTTTGTTTCCAACATACAACCATTTTATTCCATTTGCTATAAACTGAACAAAATAATCCTCCAAACATTTTCACTTAGCCATGTGATTGACAGGTAAAAAGAGGCTTTCTGCCTCAACTACTAGTTTTAAGTTTTTCATTCAGACCTGAGAGCCACGAGGTATATTACACCAATTGCCTATAGAGAAGATAACATCCACTTACTAATCGCTACCGAGACACTCTTAGCTAGTTCAGCCTCAGAGAAAGGAAACAAGAAAGTAATGGTGGAGATGAGTGAATAAGGCAGCCTTAGGCAAGAGCTCCTTCTGGGATGGCTTCACCCCCTCCCCAAAGAAGGGGACAGTCTCAGAAAATAGCTATCTTCAAAATGGTGCTCATCCATATTCATTGCTACTCTATCAATAAGAGTCAGAAATTGGAAACAGTTTGGATGTCCATAAACTGATTAACAAGTGGTTAAAAAGCAGTGCATTTACACAATGGAATATAACTCAACTATAGACAAAAATAAAATTCTGAACTTTCCATGTAAATGAATGGATCTAGAAAAACCACCCTGAATAAAGTAACTCCCCACACACAAAAGACAAGTATCATATGGATTTTGTTCTATGTGGATGTTGGGTTTTAAACTTTCAGTATGTGTGTTTCAGTCTAGATAACTACAGAAGTAGGTAGCTATTAAGGGACCAGAGAGGAGGAAGGGCTCTCCCAAGGAAGGGAAAATAGAATATGGTGTTATAAGAAAATGAAGGGGAAACTAGAATAGAAGAATCAAATAGCGAGGGATACAAAGGAGACAGGTAGAGGAGGAAAATAGTGAGAGACAACTAATGCTGAAAGCCTTTTGAAAAGCCATAGGAAAACATACTACTGTAGAAGTTTCCTAAAATATATGTGTATATAAAAGGGGTTTAAATAGAGCCACCATTTAAATTATCACTCCCACTCAGCTACAGACCCTTCGAGCTGTAATAGTAACCCACCAGCTAGATACACTGGTACAATGGTGACGTAAGTCTGATGGGAGCAACAAGACACCTTTTGATTGGACTAAGGCACACTCCGTAAGTTGGAACCCATACAGAACATTGCTAAAACAGCCAAAAATTCTGAGACTAGATAGATCTCGGTCCTAGGAGAGAAAATACTACTACTATCCTGCTAAAGGACCATAGCAATAAAATGTCTCCTAATGACACACTGCTGTCCCCATAGGTCAGGGCATTGCTCAGCCCTCATCCAAGAAGCTTCTTCTTGCAGTAGATATGAATTAACACAGAGACACCCCACCCCTCATCCCATCCCACACAACTGGACAATTGCAGAGAGTGAGGGACTTCGAATCCTTCAGTCCTAAATGGAATGTCTTTTTGTTTGTTTGTCTGCTTGCTTGCTGCTTGCTTTGTTTTGTTTTCTTTTGTTGAGAAAGGGTTTCTCTAAAGCTATGGAGCCTGTTCTGGGACTATCTCTTGTAGATCAGGCTGGCCTCAAACTCACAGAGATCCACCTACCTCTGCATCCTGAGTGCTGGGATTAAAGGTGTGTGCCACCACCACCCAGCTCTAAATGGAATGTCTTTATCAAACTCTTCTCCTCAAGGCTCAGAGATCTATGCAGAGAGGAGGCAGAAAGATTGAAAGGGCCAGAAGTGGAAGATAATGCCAAGGAAACAGCATCATTCAGACACAACAGGACTGGTACCTATATGAACTCGCAGTCTGTGACACATGTTCAAGATCTACATGGCTGTAAAACAGATAGAAAAATCCCCAAGGAGGAAAATGGACACAAAGTTCCAAGCCTAACCAAGAAGCTATTTGCAATTGATAACCTGATAAGAAAGGGAAAAATCTGTGTTCTCTGAGTGTTATAAACACACTACTGGAATGGAATTCTGGTAATCTGGAAGTTAAACACTATTTCAGGTATATGCTACACAAAAGATTATAGACCTTACTCACAGCACGGATGTGGAGGCTCAAGTACCATAGTTTACAGTTTCATTGCATCAAGATATCAGGATTGTTGCTTCCAATTCAGTCTGCCTTAGATAGCCCATCCATCATCCAGGAGCGTACTCCTTTAGTCCACCTCAGATGGCTGCATCTCTCAAAGGAAACTGTTTCAAAAGGTGTCCTTCTTTTACTGACTTCACACAAGAATATCAAGAGAGCCACTTCATGTACATGAAAATCCTACTCTGGCCATGCTACTGAGGGCAGAAGCCAAACCTCAGGGACCCATCTTAGGATAGAGAATAAAGACATCCTCATATTTACGAAATCAATGAAAAAGTAATGTGTGACTTAGGCATATCGTACAGGCAGTCAAAAGCTTCATGGTAATCCCTGAAGCTGTGATATTCAAATCTCTGGAAGTCCTGCTTATTTCAAGAAACATGGAGACAGGAGAAATATCTCATAAGCACAAAATAATACGCAACACACACACATAATGTGTTTTTAAATGTGTATGTGTTCGCAGCAAATAAAAATTGATTTTAAAAATCAGCCCATTGGACTCAATATTAGAACCTACTGTAACTAAATTATAGGTCAGTAAAATTGAAGGCGAAATCAAATTGGAAAAAAATAAAACAATGTAGACAATGAAAGCTATTGATGAACAAGTAAGGAATTATTTTTGTCAATGTAATAAAATAATATGCTTTAACTAATGACCCTGAATGTTAAAAAAAAATAGATGCTATGTTTGTGAAACTTATGTGGAAAATTTATATTTCTCAATCTTCCAAAAGCATTTCCAAGATGTGTTTCATGCTTTAAAAATTAGATTTTTGTGGTGTAAATCAGTAATAACATTATGGTAACATCCCAAGGCTAGCAGCATCATTTTCAGCATATGAAAACAAATTATTTTTCTTATTCAGCTACCAGAGCCATGCTAAGCACTACCCTTCATGGCAAGATGTTGCTGTTACTTAGTGAAGAAAAGTAGACAAGGGGTTTTTGTTTGCTTGATTGCTTGTTTTGCTTGTTTGTTTTTTTAATCAGGAAACAGCATCAAGCCTGAAAAGTGATGTGTAGATAAAGCAAGAAATTATGGCTCCACCTCAAAAGCAGCCATCTGAAAAGCGACCAGGATGACAGGACAGCCAGAACTTGTGACACTAGTGTTTAGGCAGAGCACGTCTATGTCTGGATTGCAAAACTAAGAAATGTTCCCAGCTACTTCTAGTATCTTTGGTTGACATTCATGGGGACTAAGTTTCCAGAAGAAACTGGGTATGTGAACTTCAAATGACTACGTTGTATTAACAGCCTTCCACAGAGAAGGAGAGTAATCAGGCGCCTGTGAAATTGGTAAAAGGTGTTTCCTGGCCAGTGGTACTGTTGCTCCTACGATTCTGCTTTCACAGGAGTCTGCTGTGAAAATATGTGCGAGTGTTTGAGCTTGATGGAAAACAAAGTGATGATTTCGAAGGGGAGGGATGACATAAGATGTTAACGGTTCTAGAATATGCCAGGTAGTCTGAATCAGGGAGACATGTCCCACCCAAAATGTAGTGAGGAATGCCTTTAAGACATTCTCATCATGGAGCTGGAGAAGATGGCTGAGGGGTTAAGAACACTGACTGCTCATTCAGAGGACTTGGGTTTGATTCTCAGTACTCATACAATGACTAACAAGCTTCTGTAACTCCAGTTTAAAGGGATCTGACCTGATGTTGTCTTCTGGCCTTATTGAGCACTGGATTAATGTGGTGCACAGCCATACATGCAGGAAAACACTCATATACATAGAATACAATAAACAAAATATTTTTTAAAAAATTACTAATAGAAACTGAGTGGTGGTGGTGCACACCTTTAATCCCGGCACTCAGGTGGCAGAGGCACATGGATCTCTGTGAATTCCAGGCCAGCCTGGTCTACAAGAGCTAGTTCCAGGACAGCTAGGGCTGGTACAAAGAGAAACCCTGTCTCAAAAAAAAAATACTAATAGTGATGGTGAAGTAATACCTGCCATTTCCACCTCTTACACATGCATGCATACACACACACACACACTTTTATACAGTTACAAAAAAAAATCAAGGAACCAAATGCAAACGTTTCAACGATCATTCCAAACTTGTTAATAAACAAACAAACAAAGCCATCATTAAAAGACAGATATTATCCTAAAATAAAACACAGTGGTTGCTAGCATGAAGTGTTTGGAGTATTGAACTTGAGTGTTGATCCACTAGTAAATTATATTTTTTTAAAAAAACTACTGTTTTAAATAACTGCCAATGTTTGCATATGGCAGAGAGTACTTAGCGATAGTCTCCCTTATGAGCAGGTATAATTGCTTTAAAATTTGCATCATTTGTTATCATTCTAACTGCCTACTTTGAATGATAAGACCAAATGGAAAAGAAGAATACAATGTAAACCATGAAATGTTTCCCTAAAGTTTAGGAAAAACAACAAGACTGAATAAAAATTACTAAAACAGATGCAGAGTGGACTTGCCCTGTGTCTGGCCAGTCCGGGAAGATCATAGAGAGGTTTTCTACCTAATCACTGTCCCACCCATCTGCAGCACACAGACAAGTCCGTTTTAACCAAGCCTCACACTACAGTCTGTAGCACTTTTTTTTGTACTGTTTGCTGCTTCTCCCCTTTCTGACAAAAAACAATTTTCTTCAGTACTTTGCATGTATCATCAAACATAGTGCTAATATCGTAGCAACTAAAAACTGCATTATATTCTTTTAATGTGTTTGTGTGTGCACACATGAGCATGTGTCTATTGGGGTGTATCTGTGAGTGTGTGTACAAATGCACGTGGAAGGCAGAGGCCAAAGTCAGATGACTTCCTCTATCTTTCTCCACCTGGAGCTCATTGATAGACCTAGTTCAAGCCAGCAAGCCCTGAGGATCCTCTTGTCTTCACAGCCCAGCCCTAAGATTACAGATACAGGCCACCGCATCCAGCTGTTTACGAGTGTTATGGATCAGAATTCAAATCTTGATGCTTGCTTTGGTAGTTTGAATGTAATTGGCCCACATAAACTCATAGGGAGTGGCACTTTTAGGAGGTGTAGCTTTGTTGGAGTGGGTATGGCCTTGTTGGAGGAAGTGTATCACTGTGGGAGTGGGCTTCGAGGCTCAGGATTCAGCTGAGTGTCTCAGTCCACATCCTGTTGCCTTCTGATGAAGATGTAGCCAGCACCATGTCTGCAGCACATCGCCATGCTCCCTGCCATGATGATAATGGATTGAACCTCTGAACCAAAATCCACCTCAATTAAATGTTTTCCTTTATAAGAGTAGCTGTGGTCAGGTGTCTCTTCACAGCAATAAAAACCTGGACTAAGACACTCAGTAAGCACTTTACTGACCCAAATTTATGCTATAATGTACACCAGTGTTACAGAATTTACCTCTGAATCCTTCCAACTTCCACTGACACATAAGTTCTGTTTACAGTTTTAAATGACAACAGACCCCTGTCTACATGGTGTCCATACTGTGAGATGTCTGTAACTTATCAAAGTTTCCTTTCCAAATATTAATAAATATTGACTGCAGACATCAAAAATCCTAAATTTCAATACTGAAAAAAATTCAGTAATCCATTTCAGTAATCATTTCATTTTCATCTTTAAAAGTTATGAATGACATGGGGGAACTGAGCGACTCTCTACTGGCACCTGCAGACAGTACCCAGATCATAAGTCACGAAAATGACACTGTGAGGGAAGTTCTGCATGCATAGGCACAGCCCATCCCCGGCACCGTGTAAGCCCGCTGTTGATGGTACACATTTGTATCCCAGGAGCCAGCACTCAGGAGGTGGAAGCAGGAAATCAGAAGGGCAAGGACATTCTTAGTTACACAGCAAGTTCAAGGCCAGTCTGTGGTTCCTAATGAGTTACTGGACAACCTGAGTTACAGAATGAGACCCTATCAATAAAGAAAGCAAGAAAGCAAGAAAGCAAGCAAGCAAGAAAGAAAGAACTGAGGGAGGGAGGAAGGGAAGTAGAGGAAAGAAAGAAAAATGCATGTTGAAATCTCACAAAGTAAACATAAATAATAGATAATAAAATGATGATTTCTGAAATAAATTTTTAAGGTTTTTTATGGATGTGTGTTTATCTGTGTCACTGTATGCCACATGTGGAACTTAAGTCCTCTGAAAGAATGACACGCACTATTTGCTGCTGACCTGCCTCTCCAGCCCAATGTAAAATCTTTTTATGATCTTACTTAGCAAAACAGAAGAAGAATAGAAGAAAACATAAACCACACTTATCAGAAATTAATGATGTGTAACATGATACACAAAAAGATAATGGGAATATTATGAACAAATTTACAGCAATAAATCTGTCATCTAAAATGAAAGGATAAAATCACCAAGAAAACCACAAATTACAAAACTTTAAGGAAAAAGCACAAAAACCTGAACACATAATTAAAACCCTTGCTACAAAAGACTTTAATAGTTAATGCCTCAAACATATAAAAACAGCACCAAACTTAAATATATCCCCTTATATGTGTGAGCATTTGCCACATGTGAAACTTAAAATGGAAACACATTCCAATTCCCTTTGTGAGGCCAGGATGATTACAGTATGACACATCTAAGGAGCTAATTGTAAGAAATAAAAATACAATATCCCCCATGACCTCAGAGGAACTCTGAAGCACAGGCTGTGACTACACAGAGCAAACCAAGAAAGTGGACCAGGAGAGTAGGTAAAGAGAGATCTTAATTGATGTGGGAAGGTCTTTGGTTAATCAATAAAGAAACTGCTTGGCCCTGATAGGTTAGAACATAGGTGGGTGGAGTAAACAGAACAGAATGCTGGGAGGAAGAGGAAGTGAGCTCAGACACCATGCTCCCCTCTCCCGGGCAGACGCCATGAAGCTCCGACCCAGGATGGGCGTAGGCTAGAATCTTCCTGGTAAGTGCACCTTGGTGCTACACTCATTAATAGAAATGGGCCAAGCAGTGTTTATATGAATACAGTTTGTGTGTTGTTATTTTGGGGCATAAGCTAGCCAGGCAGCCGGGAGCTGGGTGGCAGGAATGCAGCCTGAAGCTCCTTCTACACTTAATAACTCCCTGAGACACAGACAGTGACAGTACAGAGCAGACCAAGAACAGCTTCCAAAGACATAGACAGCCACTTCAAGGATTGGATCAAGAGTCAAAGACACTTCTGGCATCAATTAGAGGAAGAGATGGGTAGATGCCAATACAAGAATTCAGTCAATAAACTTAAAAAGCAACATGGTAACACCAGAACCCAGTGGTCATACAACAGGAAGACTTGAATATCCTAACCCAGAAGAAGCAGAAGAAATTGATTTTAAATGTAACTTTATGAGGATGATGGAGAGGAAATGAAAATTTCTCTTAAAGAAATGGAGAAAAAGACAAACAAAAATGGAAGCAATCAATAATTCTCTTAAAGAAAACCAAGAAAAAAAAAACAATTAAACAGGTGAAGTAAACAGTTCAATAGTTCAAGAGTTGAAGACTGAAATTGAGGCAATAAAGGAAACACAAACTGAGAAACTTTTGGAAATAAAAAATCTGGGTAAATGAACAGGTACTACAGATGCAAGCATAACCAACAGAATATAAGAGATGGAAGAAAGAGACTCAGGTGTTAAAGATACTATAGAGGAAATAGATTCATTGGTCAAAGAAAATATTAAATCCAACAAATTCTTAATAAAAAACACCCAGCAAATCTGGAACATCATGAAAAGACCAAACCTAAGAATAATAGGGATAGAAGAAGGAGAAGAACTCCAACTCAAAGGCTTAGAAAATATATTCAAACATAATTATTGAAGAAAACTTTTTTAACCTAAAGAAGAATATTCCTATGAAGGTATAAGAAGCTTACAGAACAGCAAATAGACTGAACCAAAAAAAAGTTCCCTCACCATATAGTAATCAAAAGGCAAAACATAAAAATATACAGAATAAAGAAAAAATATTAAGCTGGAAATGAAAAAGGCCAAGTAACATATAAAGTCAGGCCTATCAGAATTACACTCAACTTCTCATTGAAAACCATGAAAGTCAGAAGATCCTGGGCAGATGTGCTGCAGACACTAAGAGACCACAGATGCAAGCCTATACTACTATACCCAGTAAATATTTCAGTTACCATCAATGGAGAAAACAAGATATTTTATGACAAAACCAGATTTAAACAATACTTATCCACAAACCCAGCCCTACAGAAAGTATTAGAAGGAAAACCCCAACCCAAGGAAGATAACTGCACTCACAAAAACACAGGCAATGAATAGCCTCACACCAGCAAACCCCAAAGGGTAACACACAAACAGTACCACTAAAAAATAATAGAAATTATCACTGGTCATTAATATCTCTTCATATCAATAGGCTCAGTTCACCTATAAAAAGGCACAGGCCAAGAGAATGGATACAAAATCAAGATTCATCCTTTTGTTGTATACAAGAAACACACCTCAACCTCAAAGACAGACATCACCTTAGAGTAAAGGGTTGGGAAAAGGTTTTCCAATCAAATGGATCTAAGAAACAAGGATGTGTAGCTATTCTAATATCTAACAAAATAGACTTCAAACTAAAATCAATCAGAAGAGATGGAGGAGGACATTTCGTACTTATCACAGGAAAAATCCATCAAGATCAAGTCTCACTCCTGAACATCTATGCCCCAAATACAAGAGTACCAATATATGTAAAAGAAACATAACTAAAGCTTAAATAGCACATCAAACCCGACACACTAATAGTAGGAGACTTCAACATGCCACTCTCCCCAGTGGACAGGTCAACCAGAAAGAAACTTAACAGAGAAATAAGAGAACTAACAGATGTCATGACTCAAACGGACTTAACAGATATCTATAGAACATTGCACCCAAGCACAAAAGAATATATCTTCTTCTCATCACCTCATGGAACCTTCTATAAAATTGACAACATACTCGGTAACAAAGCAAACCTCAACAGATACAAAAAATTGGAGTAATCCCCTGTATCTTCTCAGATCACCATGGTTTAAAGTTAGAATTCAACAAAAACACTAATTACAGAAAGCATACAAACTCATGGAAACTGAACAGTGCTCAATTGAATCATTGCTAGGTAAAGGAAGAAATAAAGAAAGAAATTAAAGACTTCCTAGAATTCAACAATAATGAAGGCACAATGTACCCAAACCTATGGGATACAATGAAGCAGTGCTAAGAGGAAAATTCACAGCACTAAGTGCCTATATAAAGAAAGTGGAGAAACCTCACACTAGAGACTTCACAGCACACCTAAAAGCTCTATAACAACAACAATTTTTTAAAAAAGCAGACTCACCCAGGAGGAGTAGACTACAGGAAATAATCAAATTGTGGGCTGAAATCAATAAAATAGAAACAAAGAAAACAATACAAAGAATTGATGAAACAAAGAGTGGGTCCTTTGAGAAAATCAACAAGATAGACAAACTCTTATCCAAACTAATAACAAGGCAGAAAACATCCAAGTTAACAAAAAGAACATTCAAATTAACAAAATCAGAAATGAAAAGTAGGACATAACAACAGACAAGGAGGAAATTCAGAGAATCATTAGGTCATACGACAAAAACTTATATGCCACAAAATTGGAAAATGTAGAAGAAATGGATGACTTTCTGGATAAGTATGACATGCCAAAATTAAAAGAAGACCAGGTGAACAATTTAAATGGACCTATAACCTGCAAGGAAATAGAAACAGTCATCAAAAACTTCCCAACCAAAAAAAACCAAGGACCAGATGGTTTCAGTACAGGATTCTACCAGAACTTCACAAAAGAGCAAATACCTATACTCCTCAATATTTCCACATAATAGAAACAGAAGGAACATTGTCAAACTCTTTTTATGAAGCTACAGTTACCCTGATACTAAAACCACATGAAGACTCAACCAAGAAAGAGAATTACAGATCAATCTCACTCATAAATAAAGATGCAAAAATACTCAATAAAATACTGGCAAACAAAATCTAAGAACACATAAAAAAAATCATCCACCATGATCAAGTTGGCTTCATCCCAGAGTTTCAGGGATGGTTCAACACACAAAAATCTACTGATGTAATCCACTGTATACATAAAATCGAAAGAAAAAACCATCTGATTATCTCATTAGATGCTGAAAAAGCATTCAACAAAATCCAACACCCTTTCATGATAAAGATCTTGGAGAGATCAGGGATACAAAGAATGTATCTAACATAATAAAAGTAATATACAGCCATCCAACATCCAGCATGAAATTAAATGGAGAGAAACTCAAAGCAATTTCACTAAAATATTAGCAAATTAAATGTAACAATAATATATTAGTGAATATAATATTATATTGTGTTAATATACTAATAATACATCAACAATAATATAAAGCAGAAGACACACTAAGATTGATTATTTTTAGTGCCACAATAACCCTCAAATCAATGTGATATAAATAACAGATGAATTTTGTTCTTCCAAAAGAGCAAATTTCTTCTTCAAAAGATACTGTTAAGCAAAGGAAAAGAAAATCCTCATTTTATGAAAAATATTTGTGGGCCATGTAAATCATCAAGGGCTTCTATTTGGTAGATACAAGAACCATATAAGCCAATAATTAATTTAAAAAAATAAACCAAGTATTTGAAACTTTACAAAAGAAATTGGAAAATAATCACATTAATCACAATAATTAATTAATGTTATTGGTAATCAGAAAAAAGTAAATCAAGCATAAACAAGACACAATTTGTGTTAATCAACTTTTTTCTTACTTTTCTTGCAAGTATTTGTGCTCAGAGTTTCAGAGGTCTCTGCCCACAGCCACTGACTTAGGTGTTTTACCTGTCTGTTTCAAGCCAGGCAGAACACCACACATGATGGGAGTGTTGTGGGAAAAGCTAATGACTTTATGGCAGTCAGAGAGCAGAGAAAAGGCTACAAAGAAACCAGGAACTAGATACATTCTTCAAAGGCTTCCCCAAACTTAGGATAAAGTGACTTACTTTGTCCAATGAAATCCCACTACCTAATCTCTCACCTCCCACCCTTGCCAGCATGTTATCAATCCACTGGTAGATGGATGCATTGATTAGGTTGGAGTTGCCATGATCCAATTTCCTCTCAGTGACTGGGTGAACTAGCTGGGCACCACATCTTTACAGGGGTTACACTTCATAACCAAACTGTAGCACAGCTGCAAGAATGAATGAACTCGAAACTATTCGCAAACACTATACATTGCTAGCAAGAATGTAAATAGTATTGCTACTTTGGTAAAGATTTTCATTGTCTTTAAAAAGTTAAATATTCAGATGCTGGAAAGATGTCTCAAAGTCAAAAACAGCCAATGTTCTTCCAGAGAACCCATGTCAGGTGACTCACAAACACCTGTAATTCTATCTCGAGAGGATCTAATGCCTTCTACAATGGTCAGTTGGGCTAAGGGTAGAGAGTTACAATCACAAAGGTGTTAATGGGGAAAATAATCCCAAATAAATTTGTTTTGATTTAATTTTCAATGTATTTCTTTTCTATTACATTTATTTATTTGTTTGTCTATTGTGTGTGAGCTCTAAGGGCACCTACACACATGTAGCATTTGCGCACAAGCACACTTAAATAAACTAATTTTTTAAAGGGGAAAACACTTGTTTCCGTGTAATACATAATGTCTTTCATATGATAATCACTCTAAAGAAGGGCAAACATCTGCTCACATGAAAGCCTTATGTCCACATGCTCATAGTAGCATCACTCATGGAAATGCAAATGGTTCTTCCATGATAAATAATGATCAAAACACTGTGGTGTGTCCGCAGAGCGATAGAACTGTACTCAGTGCTGAAAAGCAGTGTGCTGATGATGTCTGCAATGGTGTGAATGGATTTTACAAACACCCTGGAAGAGAAAGAAGCCAAACACAAATGGTTGTCCAAGACCTCATTTGAACAAAACAGTGAAGACAGAAAATATAAGCATCACAATAGAGAAAAGATCAGAAGTTTGTTGGAATTAGGGTGGGGACTTCTACTCACAGAGGTACTAGCAGCAAAAATAATCCCAAAGAAGTTGGTTTTGACTTAAAATTTATCTATCTATCTATCTATCTATCTATCTATCTATCTATCTATCTATCATCTATCTATCTACTATCTATCATCTATCTATCATCTATCTATCTCTCTATCTATCTATCTATCTACTATCTATCATCTATCTATCTATCTCTATCTATCTATCTACTATCTATCTCTATCTATCTACTATCTATCTATCTATCTACTATCTATCTATCTATCTATCTATCTATCTACTATCTATCCATCTATTCTATGTGTCTTTTACATCACATATCTTGATCTCATTCATTTCACCCCATTTCACATTTTATATTCTTTCTTTTTCATTATATTTATTTATTGTGTGTGTAAATGTGTTTGTTTTGGGGCACATGCATATTACAGTGGGTATGTACTCTGTGTGTGTGTGTGTTTGTGTGTGTGTGTAGATATCAGAGGACAATTTACAAGAGTACATTCTCTCCTTTTACTGCATGGGTCTTGAGGATTGAACTCAAGTCCCTGGACTTGGTGACAAGCACCTTTACCCACTGAGCTGCTTCACCTCTCCTTGTTTGGATTTAATTGTTATTATAATCCAGGTTCACCTAAGGCCATTTTCATGGAAGCACATAATGTACTTAGGCATGTTCCTCAGTACCTCATGATCCCCCCCCTTCTCAGTGTCCCTCCCCATTGGTCCAATTTGTTCCACAAGCTATTTGTTCAACTTTCATGCCACCTATGCATATGGGACCTTATGTTATATTTAAAATGTAGGACCCACAAATGGGAGAAAACGTGATGTTTGTCTTTCTGAAACTAACTGGATTGTTTAATAAAGTTATCTCCAGTTTCATCTGTTTGCCTGCCTATGGATTAACTCTGTTCTTCTTCATATCTAAGAATAAATGCATCCTGCAAATACACTACATTTTGTTGTAAGAGGTGGCTTGCTTATTTCCCAGCTGACCAGACTCCTGAAATAACTACACAGAAACTGTATTAATTAAATCACTGCTTGGTCCACTAGCTCTATCTTCTTATTGGCTAACTCTTGGGTGCCAATTTGTTGTAGGAGGGCTGCTTGTTTGTTCCTGACTCAGCCCCAAAATAATCACACAGAAACTATATTATTCAAATCCCTGCTTGTCCTATTAGCTCTAACTTCTTATCAGATTGCTCTTACATATTAATTTAATCCATTTCTATTAAGCTGTTTATCACCACATGGCTGTGGCTTACTGGGTAAAGTTCCCATGTCTATTTCTGGTAGAGCTAATGGGCTTCTCCCTCTGACTCTGCCTCTTGTATCTTATCTGTTGCTTTCATTGGTTAACTAATAAAGAAACT